>JAJGRW010004549.1:0-32441 GCA_025461045.1 Carex parvula | reverse complement strand
ACGAAAAAGAATACTCAAAAACAAAGAGATGGCATAAAAGCCCATGTTTTACCTTTTGTTTATATGTGCGATTTTAAAGTTTACACAGTTAATCGGAATCATTCAACATAATTTTCATATTAAATGTATAACAAGATTAATTTACATTTTGTTGAAAATATTAACTATCTTTAGAATTTTTGAAAGAACCTAATAACTATTTTTTACCAGGACCATCTTCTAGAAGGTCACTAGTGCATTTCCAACTGATTTTGGTTGGCGCGTGCAAGATTTTAAACCTACGTGTATAAAGCTTTAAACCTAGCATATGTCGCCGTTAAACATAGCATATCAAGTTTTTATACATAGCATATCGAGAAGAAAAAACCAACGACACAAATATAACTCAAAAACACTCATAATTTTAGATTCGCTAAATTTCTCACGAATCGTCGGAAAAATAGACGATATTGATCGGGAAAAAAATGAAAGAGTGATTGCAAGTCTTTAAGTGTTCAAAATATAGTCTTTATACATAGCATATGAAATCTTTAAACCTACGCGTACAAGTTTTTGAACCTAACATATGAAGCATTTAAATCTAGCATATTAAGTTTTTTATACATAGCATATCGAGAAGAAGAAAATAATAACAACACAAATATAACTCAAAAGGTACTAATCATGAATCTCATTTGAAAGAAAAAATATTAGAAAACGTGTGTAGTTTTAGATTGGCAAAATTCCTCACAGATTTTAAAAAAATAGAAAAGAATGATCTGAAGAAAAAAAATAGTGGGTGGAAAGAATATATTTTTTTTTTTTTGACTTGGAGGCAAATTGGGAGAAAAAAATAATTAATCGTTAAAGTAGTTGGAGGGAGGGGCGTGGGATGGCATTGGAGATGGATGCTTGGGGCATCACTTTTTCTCTTTTTTTTTAAATCACTATTTTTAATAGTCCATAGTGATTTTCTAAAATCTAAAAATATAGTAAAAAATTTAAAAAATGAAATTTTATTCTTCATGTACATCTTAAAATAAATATTAAGTTCAATGTTTTAGATTAACTTTTTAGACTTTAAAAAATAAGATATGGACAAAAATTATAACCTCTTTACTTCTCAAATCACCTAGCCCACCTCCAAAAACAAATTCTAAATGTGTATTGCATGCTGCAACAAAAAAGCTTTGACCTGGTCTACTTTTTCTCCAAAAAATGATAACAACGAAAAAACACAACAGATTTATTTGATAATAAAATAATACTTATTTGAATAGATGTGATATTCTCTTTCTGAATTTCTGATATTGTACATCGGCAGATTGATACCAATTGAGATTTTAGCGTTTCTCTCTAATAATCCCGGGCTTCTTCACATGGATATTGGTCTGTAAAGAAACATTAACAGAACCGACAAGAAGTAGAGCAGCTTGGGTCCGATGCCCATCGGACCCAAAGTGGGTTCGATGGGCTCCATGACCGTCCAATCTGCTTAAAGATTCGTGCGCACTAATATTAAAGCAGACTCGAAAGTTCTGGCATGAATCTTAAAGCAGATCGGACGGTCATGGAGCCCATCGAACCCAAGCTGCTCTCGACAAGAAGAAACTTGAGGTTTGAAGTGGACTTGAAAAACATCGGCTATTTTTGGGCCTAATTGGGCTTTCATATTAAATTCTCTAATAGCATAGTGTCCAATGTCAATACCATTTAGATGAGACATTCTTTTTTTTAGTGTGCTAGATTCATAAAGAGGATTTGGTCAGCTTAATTATAAAATATATCCAAGTGATTTCAAATGATGAATCCAAAACATTCAAATTGATTCACTTCAACAAGTAGGGGTGTTCATCGGTTCGGTTCGGTTCGAACCGAATTAGGCAAATCAAAGTTATAATTCGGTTTCAAAAATAAAACCGAACCGAACCGATTTAATATTGCAACCGAACCGAACCGAACCAAAGTTTTATTTCGGTTTGTTCGGTTTGTTCGGTTCAAACCGAAATATATTAATTTTTTTATTTAAAGCAATTGATTTATAATAAACCAAAGTATATTAAGAAATAAACCGATGTATTAAGAAATAAATCGGGATTTTAAGAAATAAACCGGAATATTAAGAAATAAACCGAAGTATTTAAATCAATTGATTAAGAAATAAGCCAGGGTATTAAGAAATAAACCAGGGCGGTCCGGACCAAATTCATAATATATAAAATTTCGGTCGGTTCGGTTATTTCGGTTTTCAAAATTTTCAAACCGAACCGAACCGAAATTATAATTCGATTTTAAAAAACAAACCGAACCGAACCATTAAACCGAAAAAACCGAACCGTTTAGTCCAAACTAATTCGGTTCGGTTCAAAACCGACTAAACTGGACCCAATGAACACCCCTATCAACAAGTGATGCTTGTACATGGAAAATGTGAAAATTTTCGAATTCATTTGGTACAAAGCCGAGCGGGAAGAAAATGAATGTTTATAAGTTATTGTAATGTATTTATTTTCAATTATTTTTTTACCGCTTAACTTTGTACCAAATAAATTCGAAAATTTTCAAATCTTACATGTACAAGCATCACTCGTGAAATAGATCGATTTTAACTGTTTGAATATCTCATTTGAAGTCAATACAATAGATTTTGAAATTAAGTTCATCAAAATCTCTTGAGGTTAGCACACACGCTAGCACACGCTAGCCTCACTTATGTTCATTCTGAATTAAAAAAAAAAAAACAAAACAGCTTAGAGCAAGGCTGGAACTAGGGGTGCAAACGGATCGGATAGTGATAAAACCATATCTGTATCCGCTTTTATTTTTCGGATACAAATACGGATTGGATATTTGACGAATACGTACGGATACAAATCAGATATTGGATATCCATAGATATATACATAAATATTTTCATAATATATATTAAATTATATGGTATATATCTACTATTTGGATACGGATAATTAGAATTCAAAACCATATCCATATCCGTATCCACACGGATATTTGTATCTAATTTTCAGATACGGATCCAGATATGGTCGGATATTATCCGATCCGTTTGCACCCCTAGCTGGAACCCTGGACAAGCTGCTAGAATTATAGATCTTTGAAGGGTGTTTAGAATAAAAAGCGTTACAGAATGCTTGATGTAAATATTTTTTTTTCCTGATTGTACATGGGTTGTATTGAAAAGACTAAAAAGAGAGTGATTTTCTATATGGTGGTAAGGAGTGAGTTTAGGCTTTCAATGGTAATTGTCAAATAGCACTTAGCACGCAAGATATCAGAAAATTTTCCTCTATTAATGAATTACATAAATATCAATGGCAATATCAAATAGCAAGGAACAGAGCACCTCCTGTCATCGGAATCCATATCCTCTGAGGTAACAGAATACTTTTATTTGGATCACGGCTGTCCGAACAGGATCCAGATCAATCAGGCCCCAAGTGGAGCGTAAGGGGGTGCTTTAATAGTCATGCAGATTCTGATTTGATGGTCCAGATCCAAACAGAAATATTCAGTTACCTTAGGTGATACAAATTCCTGTCGTCGTCTTTCACAATGCAAATAAGTATTCTGATTTGAAGACGTCATTACAAGTTTAGAAGTAAACTCATAATCCAAGGTACTTATTTTGTCCACATCTACATAACAATACTTATTTTGTCCTCATCTATTATATTATTAATAGTGGTGCTAACTTATTGGAAAATATTTTACAGTTAGAATTGAGCTTATGGATCTATATCGTTCGATAGTAAAGCATCCTTCCCTTTAGGCATCTTGTATGTAATAGATAGAGGCATGATCTTCTTTTGACACATCTAGTTCAGTTTGAATAAAACATTATTCATGGTACAGTAGTCTTTCTAACCAAATCCCTAAAATATTTGTAAAAATAGAAAGAAGAAACTGTGTACCTGAGCCACCATCAGATCCAGGCACTGCCTTTTATTTTCATTTTAAATGTGCCTTTTCAAAATTCAGGAAGTTTATCATTATTCTCCCAAAGTTCATCTTTCGAAGTAGCTACTTCAAGACCTGTCACTCCAGAAAAGGTTTTGTAAATTCTAAACATTGTCAAGTCTGGAACAATTTATTTGTTATAAATCAGGCCCGATGGAATACAATAAATAAACCGAAACAGCTTGCACAGCATAACATAATGCTAAAACATAATAAACCCAAAAAGAAATAGGGGCACTGCCTTCGTCTTAACATGTATAGCCAGTATTTTGACCTTTGCAATTGAAGAAGTGACTGTAAATAAGTTGTTCTATGAACAAAAGAACATAACATCATATAACTCAAGGCTAATATATTAGTAAAAAGTACCACTAAGAATACATAAATGAAGGTTCGTTTGTTTCATGCCTGAGCCAAATTGTCAAGGAAACCACAATCCAGGAAAACCTTTACTAATCAACCAATATATATCGATCATCCATTAACAAACAGACAATAAAATTAAGTTGCATTGCTTAATGCATGGAGACTTCAAAACTTGTCTATGATTCATCTGGCCCCTGAGTCCATTGATCCTAGTTACAGCTGAAAGAAAATAAGTTATCTATTTAATCCAGGCAAGTCATACACAAAAATTACGGAATTGATATATAAGATCATCGCATTAGTATCATTTACAACCAAAGTTCATGATTGGCAGTTGCATTTGTTGGACAATCCGTATAGAAATCTTATGTACAGTAAGTCCCAAACAGATAAATTTAGTAAGGGTAAAATTAATGATGAATGCAAGTAGTTTCTTCAATAATGGGCTAAGTAAGAACAGTTAAAATGGGGTCATGGCGTAGTAATAACTATTCGGGGAAGTTGCTGCTACACAAAGGCAGTGAAGAAGGCATATTTGACATGCAAGTTAACTGTTTAAGTAAATATGTAAAACTTATATGCTGATATATAAAACATCACCTGCTTCTTCTTCTTACGATGCTTCCTCTTACGACGCGGCTTCTGCGTATCAGAATTGGAGCTGATGTTGCTGTTGTCCCCTCCAGAATGCACATGAGATTGAGGCCTCCAGGTCTTTTTAGAGGTGGAAGGGCCACTACTTGAAGAATTAGTGTCAGAGCCCGATAAAGCTCGCTTTTCATTGGACCTGGCTCTGCTTGGAGGTAGCGATCGAGGAGGCGGCATCAGTACCCTAGCTGATCTCTGCCTCTGTGAACCCGAACAATCAAAACAAATAATTCATAAATTATCACTTGTAGGGTTCATTTCATTTGTGAATATAACACTTGCTTTCGTGCAAACGGATACACATCATGCACCCAGCTTTCATATATTTTTTTTTCTCTTGATTAATTAGAGAGCAATTTTTTTTTATCTTTAGTCATTTTCTTCTTTTTCCTACTTGATATATTATAGTTCCTTTAAAAAAAAAAACCTCGTTTTTCTCATCGCTTGACATGCCAGATGCAGCTTTGCCCGAGGCACTTGAAGCTGGTTCTCTGCATTAAAATAATCAAGTATTATTGCATTGTTTCAGCATATCAGCTGTACACAAGACTGCATATCAATATTGTTCACAATTCTGACCAAACTGACGTCAGCACACTTTCTTACATCAGACAGGATACTAGGCTAGTTTAGTAGAATCCCAAAAGTTGGTATTTACTATTTAAAAAACACAATGGGGAATGATTTTATAGCTGGGGGCAATGTTTGTGCTCCAGCTTGCCCACCAATAAGAGCATGTCACCCACAAGTGCCAACCCGGCTTTGTTTCAAATTTGTACATGGTTAGCATTTGACGGAGGCATTGGTTGGCAATTGCGGGAATGTGGTACACTCTTATTGGTGGCTGAACCAGGGGCCGAATTGCCCCCGACGACAGTTGCATGCACAAAGAAAAAAAACGAGGTGGCAGGACTACCCCAAAAAATGGCAGGACTAAACCAGTCATTAACATCTTATAGGTAGCACATGCTCATGAACGAAAGAGAGAATAAAAATAATACTTAGTGCTTTTGTCAGTCCATTCATCATCAGCCTCATCATCACTTGAGCTGGCCGACATGAAGAAGTCGTCATCACTTATATCCAATGCATCGTCATCACTTCCAGTTTCTGTAACAAACCAACAAATGTATTTTATATTTTAAAAACCTGAGTCCTTATTTTAAAAACCAATTTTTGTCATTGCAGACAGAACCAGTGTTCCTGTTGGGGGTAAAACTGAACCATCAGATCAAAGTGATAAAAAGGATAACTTCAATTAATATTGACAATTTTGCCCCCAAATCTAATCAATTATTATATTTCTCTCAGCTGCATATTGTACTAAAATCCCAGTCATGAAATTATTATTTGCAGATTTGGTGCCGAAAAGATGTTGTGTTGGTACTAAAAGATGATGTTTCTTGCTTGAGTTAAAAAATGCTTTTACGTTAGCTTTATTTGCAAAGAGGTCCAAACAATTAGTAGGGTTAATTGCAAACACGAATTGAGCTCAATGCTAGTCACAGACAGCTGAAATATTAGGTTAACTGGCAAAAAAAAAAAAGCCAATATAGTAAAGCAACTGACCTTCTAATTCTTTACCACTAGCAGCTGCTTCCATTGAATTAACTTTGATCTGCTTACGCCACTTATTTCTCTTCTCAACTGTATTGGGATCTTCACCTCCAGCAAACAAAGAAACGTACTTCTCATTCTTTGGAAAGAACTATATTCAAAAGGACAAACTGTTTATTCAGTACACCATTTATTATTATTTTCTTCACCAGAACACAGTGCACAAGATTAAAAATGAATGCAACTACAATACTCCTAAGCGAACTTTAATCATCCACACATTGAATCCACCCCTTTCTGAGTTTACACTACTCTTGTATAAAAGTTTATGTCATCTTCATATGTACTGCATAAGCTCCTACGTTTTTCAAATAGATACATGGAATACAACTCTTATGAAAACACTAAGGGTGTGCTCCTGAGGGAGTGAATGGGGAGGAAGGGAAGAGAAGGGAGAAAGAAACACCTTCATCACTTTGCACCCGAGTTTTAATTAAGGAGGTGAACAGAGATGAATGGAGGAAAATGAGGAAAATTCCTATATTCATTTCTTCAAGAATTGTTTCCTCCTAATTTGAGGTGTAATAAAATTCACCTCCTCATTCTTATTCTTTCCCCCTCAAACTCAGGAGCAGACCCTAACAGATAAATAATGTGATAAAAAAGATAAGTAAATGAACATGCAATATAAAATGCTAATAAACTATGATAAATGAACTGCTAATTCACTTCCAATCTCATAGATGAAATGAATCATATATCAAACTAAGGGAGGCATAAGGATAACATACCCTGACATACTCGAGATCCTCTTTCAACTTTGACAGCTGGCTTGATATTTGTGCTTCCGTGGCATGGTCTGACGAGGTACGGAGTTGTTTCTCCAGCCGCCTTATCATTCTCTCGATCTTTCTCCTCTCTATCAAATAAGAAGAGAAGTCAACTCAGTAATTAAGGGAGTGAATCATGAGTAGGAAATTTGCCTTTGCACAAAAGAGGACTTTTATAACATAAGACATGCACCATCATGCCCTAGCAAAGATGGAGATTGTTGAACTGCACCTTTCTACTCCTGAAATCTCCTCAAAAAAGAAAAAAGAAAAAAAAGAGATTGAATCCCGAACTGAACTGTTCCCTGATCATTTAATTGAACCAAAATTGTTTCCAAACTGAACAAATTTACTTCCACTCATTCACAGTAAGGGACACACTGGATCCATAAGACCATAAATGTCCCAGGCTCAGTCATTCATGTATAATCCATTAGTATCTCTCTCGCTCCTACTCATCACACGTTTATCTTCTCTGATTTGTCCTGCCTTCAAGTTGCAAATCTACACCCCCCCCCCCCCCCCCCCCCCCCCCCCTCCTCCTCCTTTCTACATGAGCTATGCCTACATCCCACAGCACCTGAGCCCAGCTGCTGTTCCTCATCTGGCCTACTTTATATTGCCTCGTCTACGCCCACACAGCCCATCCCCATTCCATGTCTAGCTCTTGTTGACCCTCATTACATTAACTTGTTAAGCCCCACATCAGGAGTCGCTGAGCCCCACAGGTTGAGCTCTATATGATACCATCTTATGGGGCCCAGCATGGCATAGGGGGGCGAGCAGGTTGGTACCTTCTTTTTGGATTAACTCTATTTACGTTACGCCACCTCATTGGGTCTAGAATCACAGGCCTTGTTATCTTGTTTGACCACATAACATCCCCTTTTCCAATATATTGCTATAACTATTACAGTTCCTCACCAGAGTCACCTAGGCAAACCCCCAAACCCGAGGTGTTTACCAAGTTGATGTGATATGGGGCCTCATAGAAAATATGACCAAACCGATAAAAAAAAATAGAAAGACTAATGAAAGTTCAGTGATGAGATTGGTTCTTTGTAAATTCTAGGGCCCAAAACCTCAAATTTTTCCTTTAAAACAAAATAAACTTTTGCGGTTTTTAGAGGCAGTTGAATATCTGTTACATAAATGCAGGGAAAAGATAAGTACCAAAGAACTTGATCTTTCTATCTCTTAGTTGTATCTCACGCTCAACTACGAGTCTATTTTGAATCTCAAGTTGCTTCTTTAACTCTTCCAATTTCTTTTGCTGAGCTTCTCTCACTTCATTAGGAAGTTCCTTTATAAACATATAAATGCTTAAATTCACAAAGCAAGCTTAGTATTTAAGGTTCAACTAAGTTGCAACAAAGCAATTATATAACAACACAAGCCAAGAAAACTCAACCAAGCAATTATAAATCAAAATGCTCCCACATTTACCCGTCACTTTTTGTGACATTACAAAAAAAAAAAAAAAAAATTGTCTAACTGTAACATCTTCCATGTTGACCATAACCAAGGAACATTATCTATATTTTTCTATGCTTTAAAATGCCATTACAATTGCAATTTAGGATTCTGTTCAGTTCCACTCTTCACCTTTTCAGGTACTTCCCCTTGTTGAGATTGTAATGTTTTGAGTAAAGTGCAACAAGCAATGGAATCTTCGAGGGCATGTATTTCAAATACTTCTCTCCCATCCCAAAAGCTCTGTTACAGATTCTTAAGTTCAAATCAATCATGTGATTTCCGTGCAAGCCTAATGATGCAATCTCAACTTATTCCACCATTATTACCTCTTAATATGACTTCTCCATGCTGCTAATATTATATACCAATAATGAGTATTATCAATTCTCAAATCACCTACATACCCATGAAATTTCAGACCTTATACAATTATACACCTTAATGCTCACCACAGCCCAAAAAAATCCTTAATAAGAGACAGTGTCAGACTTAACTCCCAAAGCAATTAGGAAATTTAGTTCTCATGGACATACAATTCCATTAATTTCCCGTTTATTCTTCTATTCCACTCCGGTTTTCCTAGACCCTCTCAAGCCTCCATGCAATAACACAAAATACAGCCCAAGTCAAGTCTGGCCATACCTTTCGGAGGTACCTCTCAGTTGATCGAATCTGGTTCTTAATGGACACCGATTTAACCTTCTTACCCCTTTTGTCAGGACCTAACCCTTTGGCGCGGCGCGCTTTCACTGGCCGCCGCTCCTCCAAGCGCCGCCGAGCATAGCCTCCATGGGCCATGGTTGACTCCTCGTGCGCGCTCTCTCTCTCTTTCTCTGAGAGGTTGTGTTCAACTCCAGAAATTGGAGGTTTGGCTCGTGTCCTTTTAGGGTTCGAGGGAATTGAAAGCAAGGACTTTTAACTCGCTGCGCGCTTTTCAGTAGGAGCCTGGGAGGAGGTCAGGTCAGGGTGTCCGGATCCTCTGACTGAGGTAACTCAAACTTTGAGTTGAATTCGGACCGTCCGATCAGAAGTGGAATGCATCGATTCCCTTAAAATTCATGCCAAAACAGATCGGACAGTCCAGATCTAAACTCAAAATTTGAGTTACCTTAGATGATATAAATTCCAGGTCAGGGGTCACACTGTCTTTTTTTTAGAAAAAAAAAACAGAGAATCTTTGCTCAAGTATTCCAGGTCAGGGGTCACACTGTCACACATGTATTTTTGCTCAAGTAATTGTATCCTCTGCATTAACTCAAAAGAGAATCTTTTGAGTTAATGAATTTCAACCATCCGATCTGTCTTAAGATTTATGCGGACTAGATCTGCACGAATATTAAAAATTCTTCTAAGTTATAGTCAGAAGCCGAATTGACTCCGTTTAAAATCAGACGGTTCATATTCATTAACTCAAAAGATTCATTTTTGAGTTAATGCAGAGGATACGCGTTCCTCAAAGGAGTAGGCTAGGCTGGCTTTGTAATTGTTGAAAGGTCTAATTTATATTTTATAAAATAGTTGAAATTAAGACTTCTGCACACCTTTTTCATACAGTATTTTTTTGTCAGTTCATTTATATATATCAAAATCTGTATATAGTATGAATTGAAAGACAAACATTTATCTCCTTTTCTGGTCAAATATAAATAACAAACGCTATATAGTTTTCATGTAACGAACTATAATATAATGATATATATTAAACAAATGGGTTATAATATTCTATTACAATAAAAAATCAACGTCTGAGTTTTTCTCATTTTCATTAGAGAATTTGCACATTAACTCTTATCATCGTAAAAAGGTTTGAATTCTCTCTAGTTTTTCAAATATCATCATATTTTTAGCAATTATAATTATCAATTCTCAATCAAAACCAATTATTGTATCGTGCAAACCATGCATCATAATTCCTGATTGTTATTATGCATTATTAAGCTCTTTAAAAATTATTAATCATCAAAATTATCAATGTAGAATTATTCTAAAGTTGGGAAAAATATTCCATTATATTTTAACAATAGTTTGGTAATTTTGACAACCGTATATAATTTTGAAATCCAACAACATGAAAAACAATATGTCTATGATTTTTTTGTGTTTCTTGAAACTTTTTTGGAGAAAAATTAAGAATGTGTTGTCAAGGTCGTCAAGATAAGCCGTTGTCAAGAATCCTATCTTTTATTTAAAATAGAGATTTTCTCGTATTTATCCATTTCTTAGTTCACTATAGGGGTGGCAAAAAAAGCTCATAGCTCATGGCTCGCTTGCTAACAGTTCACTCGTTACTAGACTGAGCTGTTAACGAGTCAGCTCGCTACTAGCTTGGTCCATAATTAACAAGTTCAAGCTGGGGCCTAGCTTGCTCGTCAGCTCGCGAGCTAGCTCGGTTAGGCATCAATTTGTGAATTTGTATGAATTTGTGTGCATTTTATACTGTCTACCTTGGTTCAACTCGATTCAGCTCGATCCAAAAAATTTGCCAGCTCGCGAGCTAGCTCGGACTGGCTTGTCACGATTTCAAGCTGAGGTTTTAGCTCGGATGCTCTAGGTCCAGCTCACTTAGCTGTAGCTTGGTCCAGAATTAACAAACTGAGCTAGAGCCTAGCTCGGACCGAGCCAGCTAGTTGCCACCCCTATTTCACTGAACTAATCCCACACAACAACAACAGCCGGGTTTTCGCGAGGATACCTATAATGAATTCGCGAGAGTCTTCAAATAGCCTCGCGATAGAGTAACCTCGCAATAGACTTTGAAATATCCTTGCAATAAGGTTTAAATAGCCTCGCGAATACTATATGGGACCAGCCATCTATGTTTGCACTGTTATATCCTTCATTTCCGTGCGTATGTCCACGGGAATAAGATGGGTCGCAGCAATCTATGTTTGCACTGTTATGTCCTTCATTTCCGTGCGTATGTCCACAGGAATAAAATGGGTCGCCCTGCTAGCTGCAGCTCTTATTTTCCACTTTACCCAATTACAAAAATTGCTAATTAAACTGAAATATAACAAATTAATTACCACAGTTTCTTGAAAAATAATATATTACAAACTAAAATTTTAATGATTGATAAATAGTTCAATATAAATGAAATAACTTTTCCAAGCTTAATTAATTCAAGCATAAATATTAATTGAGTTCTACAATTGCATAGCAATTAGTGTCACAAATTGTACCAGATACAATCACATTATGCTTAATGCATTTTAACAAGCACAAATATAGATTTAACCAAAATATGAAATTAAAGGAGTAGCTAGAAATAAAAAAAAATGGGAAGGAATTAAGTTCATAATTAAGCTATATGTTTGCTGTAACGCCCTGTATTTTGAGCAAACTTAAATACAACTTAGGGTTTGAATTTTGAGGACAAAATTCTTTTTGAAGGGGGGAAGAATGTAACGCCATGTATTTTGAGGTACGGTCCAATTGTTTAAATTTCATTTTAAGAACAATATAACTGATTATATAACGTCATGTATTTGAAATACTAAATTAATGTACGATACATACATAGTTTATATATATATATATATATATTTTTTCTTCTTCTTTCATTAAATATATTACTGTAATACGTAACTCAAAATAACTACTTTGAATAGAAATTTCTGTGGTCCGATTTACATCAGTAATTGAAATGGTTTATACAATTATAAGTTACACAATATATTGTTCGTACAAAATTTAAAATTAAGATTTACAACTAATTAAAACTTAATTAGTTAATTAAGGAAGTAAAGGTTAGTTAATTAGACGGGATACATTAAATTAATAAGTATGATTACTAAACCAGTTCTAATTTTACAAATTTTTAGATTTATGATTAACCACTTTAGCTTTTCTAATTAAGAATACAAATATTAATAACAATTTCAAATTTAATAATTCGTACTAGATATTAAACGCAATTCGCTAAATTAATTTAACCATAGCATACTTTAGATAGCTTAGCACCTCTAACTTCTAAGATATATCAACCATTCACTATTTTTATTCTACACGAATCTCAAAGCCACTTAATTTCCCTGTTAAAGCTGGGAGCAAACTTCGGCCTTAGCCAAAGGCCCAAAATTGAGTTAATTTGGTTCGGATCCGCACCCCACCATATTTAATTCTTAAGAGGTTTATCCCATTTGACTTTGGAAGCATCTCAACCATTCAAGTATGTTCTGCACGGATCTCAAAGCATACCCCCTCCCTTGTATTCCCTTTTCCTCTCTGACTTACACAGCACCTCTGTCTCTCTGCCTCTCTTTGTCGCGATACCCAGATCACCTCTCCTTCTTCTTCCTTCTAGCGACACAGAACTCCAACACTCTCTCTCTCTCTTGATTATCACCGATCACTCTCCCTCTCTTCTTCTCTCTTGCGACAAAGGCAAACCCCTCTCTCTCTCTTGATTTTTCTGTCACCGATCAACCCTTTCCCCTCTACCCCTTCCTTTGGCCGAACCACCCCCTATCCTCTCTCTCTAAACCGCCCTCTTCCTCTTCCTTCTCCATGGCTGGCCGAACCCCTCTCCCTTCCCTTGGCCGAACCCCCTCTCCCTCCCCTTGACCGAAACCCTAACCCTAACCCTAACCCGAAACCCATTAATCCATTAACCCTAACCCGAAACCCTTTAACCCTAACCCTAGACCCGAAACCCATTAACCCATTAACCTAGAACCCAATAACCAAACCGAAATCCCTGCACTCTTAAAATCGATCTAATCAGTACAATAATCAAGGAGCAAACCGCGAGGTTCTAGGAGACGCTGAGAATACGCGAGATCCCGACACACGCTCAAACGAAGTCACTGAGAATACAGGTGCGGGTTCCTGGTCTTTTTACAAATAATACAAAAATGCATGGATTGAGGTAAGAAATCCTTTTTCAAATCTAGTAGATAAACTGCATGTTGTGGATATCGAACATTCGTTTGATTTTGTTTAGAATTGCATGATAGGAGTTCTTGATGCATGGAATTGAATTGACAGGAATTGTGAATGTGAATTGGGAATGGGGATTGTGAATGAATTGTTTTCTTTAAATTAGGGCCGTCCGTGCGAGGTGGCTCAGCATGTGTTTTGAAAATCAGACTGTCCGTGTGTGGCAGATCTCAGAGTGTGATTGTGAACAGAACGGGTCGTCCTTGTGTGGCGGTTCGCCGGATGGGTCCCCGCAATGGCCCATCTAGAGTGTGATTGAACGGGTCGTCCTTGTGTGGCGATTCGCCGGATTTCCATGTACGGGCATGGATTTCCAGAGTGTGGAATTTAAAAACCTTAAATGTGAATTTAAAAGGGGCGGAAATGAAAGTTGTTTTTAAATGATTGCATATTCGAATTGATAAGAAATTTGGGGGAAATTTTGAAAACTTTACTTTTATGTTATTTGGGATATTAAGTGCATTAATTTGTAAAAATACCGGGCTGGAACTAAATCCCGCACTGAGAGATAGTTCGATTCTCTCACCGTACCACCTTTTATATGAGTTCCAGGAAATGAAGAAGGAGACATGGAGGAAGGCCGCGAGTGAGGAATTAGCGGAAGCTATTAAAGTAGCCACTATTTGTTTTAATTTACATTCGTATGAACAATATATTGTGTAGACATGGCGGTAACTGTTTGACCAGCCATGTCTGACATATTTCCCCTTTCTATTTGTTTGTGGACTCCTTTTATATTTTAATATAGTGGCTTGTTGGTTGTGTTATTGATAATGTATGTGATGTGCTTAACGCCTTGCGTATGAATGCGCGGCGGGTTGTCCGGGGGTGTGACATTTGCCGAAATGAAAATACAATACTAGCATGACAATATTCATTTGCGCTCGAAGTCCAGATGTTTGTAAACTTCATTGTCATCACCTATAGGATCAGATTATAACAAAAATGATATGTTAGCGTTTAATTTTGGTTTGGATAAAAAGAAATGTTATTTAGTGAGAATTATTGCACTTAAAATTAATAACGTCAAATCGAATTATCATATGTAATTAAAAGATGCTGAAATTAAAGGATGAATACACATACCATCCGTATGGTTCATCAGCTTCCGAACCATACGCTTCCTCTAATTGATCGGTTCCTTCATCATTATTAAGTTCATTTTCTTCTTCGATTTCAGACCCGGTCTCATCATCTCTTACTGTGGACTGGACACGTGAGGTTAATTTCGCGAGTTCTCTCTGGTCCACTGCTTCTAGAATGCCTTGATCTACCAAAACAGTATGTATATCTAACTCCTCTCCACCCGTAACCTCGTAATCACAACCCGGCCACTGTTCTTGAAAAATTTCGGGGTCTGAGTCAGTTCTAACCGTTTGATGATCCCAGTTTGGTTTGTGTCCTGTCTTTATCGCCACCATCCACTCACTTAGATTATGTGATGCATATTTTAGGTAGATGACTTGAATTGCTTGAGTTGCTAACACAAAGGGATCAGGTAGTCTTCTAAGACCGCTGTATTTGACCTCAACAAGGCCATGCTTCTTGTCCACCCTTACTCCACTTATTGGATCAAACCAATAACATTCGAAGAGCACAATCTTGTCGAATCCTTCGTAAACTAGCTCAACTACATCCCTTATAACTCCGTAGTACTCTTGATCCTCTGCAACGATGCATACTCCGTTGCTACGAGTTGCTTTGCCGAAGCCGTGTTCATATGTGTCAAATCTTACGCCATTGATGTCATATACCTTGTAAGAGGTGTTATCTCTAGATTTTGGTCCGAAACACAAGTTTTTGATATGTATGTCACAATTCGGATCATACTGTGTTTTATTACGAATCCAAGGGCAGAATTCTTTAACACGAATTCTCTGCAATGATGCTTCATCTAAAGTTCGGTGTGGATTTCTTGCTCTAACGCTAGCATTGAATGCCCTGTACAATTTGTAGCAGAAGTTTATTAAAAAAAGTTAGATTGAATACATACTAAGCTGATGAAGGAAATATGCAAGTCAATGATGATTGAATACATTTGTAGTTAGAAAGCATTCAATTTGTTAATGATGATTATCTATATATGTACAATTTGTTAATAATTTTTAACTAAATGTATTCAATCATCATTGACTTGCATCATTGTTGAATTGTACATTTGACTTGCATATATATCAGTAGTTAGAAAGCATTCAATTTGTAGCAGAAGTTTATTAAAAAATTTAGATTGAATACATTTGTAGCAGTAGTTCCTTCATCATTATCTATATATGCAAGTCGATTGTAATGAACCAAATATGGGTCCAATTCAATTTTCTAAAATGCGATTTTTATACGGTATGCGAAAGGTTACCGCATACCGCATATACGGTATGCAGCCGCATATGCGGATTTTTATGCGGACTTATATATGCGAATTTTAAAATGAGAATTTATATATAATTTGTATACAAGACTATAATTTGTGCACATAAGAAACATTGTGTTTCCACATACTGGTTAAATAATTAAACTAGTCATATGAATTAATTCAGTAAAAATGAAACCAAGTACTTTACACAATGCATATGAATTAAATTGACAAAACTGGTGCTAAATTATTAAAGACATGCAGCCATGAATTGAAAACAGAAAACAGACTGGGCCATGAATAGAAAAATGCTTCTCAAAGGTTCACATTTGGGCATACATTTTGGGTTGCTCATTTATAATAAAATATTGAAGCTAAAGAAAAGAAACTGCCTAGTGCAGCGCCCAGCGGAGTCCGTCCGATTTAATAACTTTTAATCCCACAATTTCAAATCAAAAGGAAATCAGCGCTCAATAGTCTATAAAAGCAGCTGGGGTCTAGAGAGATTTTCAAAACTACTTAACTGGACAGAATGGAGTCCGGATGAGGAGTCAGAATTTGGATTATTTTTAATAAATAAAATATTCAAAGGAACGGAACCGCATAATGGTCCGCATATTGATTTTCTATGCGGTTCTTCACCGCATACGCATATGCGGCCGTATATACGGCCGCATAGTCCGCATTCTAATACACTGGTCCAATTAGTATGATTCGATGAGATAACTTACTCAGACAGATCATCAATGAAAGGACATCCGTTATTATCCAACACATAGATTTGTTCAGCAGTCATTTCATCCCAGCTTAGATTCCTTAGGCTATTGCCACGGCCCTTACTCGGGTAGTTAAAGATCGCGGGCTTTCCATGGCATCTCTGGGCCAACATCATGCCTTTCCTTGCTCAATTGAAATTTTCTCCGATCAGGATCGAAATAATGGGAACAAAAAGTCGATATCTCTTTTAAAACATACGCCTCAACAATGGATCTCTCAACTCGTGCTTTGTTCTTGATCATCATTCTTGCATCATTGTTACGCCTACAAATAATTTGACATACTTAATTAGCTAGTTTATAATAATTAAATGAGTTAGAAAGGGAAGAAAAACAAAACTAAATACAAGCTAGTACTGATGTTCTGTGGTACCAATGACTTTTTTAACATGTAACATTCAATTAACTTTTTAATTATTCAACCCGAAATCGATTAGCCTGTTTTGGTTATGTTATAATTAAACCCGAAATCGATTAGCCTGTTTTGGTTATGTTATAATTCAACCCAAAATCGATTAACTCGAAATCGATTAACCCGAAATCGATTATTCAACCCAAAATCGATTAACCCGAAATCGATTAACATTTAGTATGTACATTGTCATTAATAAACACATTGTAACCCGAAATCAACAAGTCAGCGGACCAACCTCTCATCATAAGCCTTATGGGTTAGGCAACACATCTGTGAAGCAAAGAAAGTCAACACTTCGTGGAAGATCAACTATATATGTTGGGCCAGATAGTTCTAGCAAACTACAAATACGAAAAAGATGTACAGCAGCAAAGAACTTGTGCTTTGTTCTTGATCATCATTCTTGCATCTTTGTTACGCCTACAAATAATTTGACATACTTAATTAGCTAGTTTAGAATAATTAAATGAGTTGGAAAGGGAAGAAAAACAAAACTAAATACAAGCTAGTACTGATGTTCTGTGGTACCAATGACTTTTTTAACATGTAACATTCAATTAACTTTGTAATTATTCAACCCGAAATCGATTAGCCTGTTTTGGTTATGTTATAATTAAATCCGAAGTCGATTAATCCGAAATCGATTAGCCTGTTTTGGTTATGTTATAATTCAACCCGAAATCGATTAACTCGAAATCGATTATTCAACCCAAAATCGATTAACCCGAATCGATTAGCCTGTTTTGGTTATGTTATAATTCAATCCGAAATCGATTAACCCGAAATCAATTAACATTTAGCATGTACATTGTCATTAATAAACACATTATAACCCGAAATCAACAAGTCCGAACCAACCTCTCATCATAAGCCTTATGGGTTAGGCAACACATCTGTGAAGCAAAGAAAGTCCACACTTCGTGGAAGATCAACTATATATGTTGGGCCAGATAGTTCTAGCAATACTACAAATACGGAAAAAATGTACAGCAGCAAAGAGGTTGATGAAATTGTTAGAGCTGTTACTTTGGCTTCTAACACAGAGGTCGAAAAGAAGTTGGCTAGCATGAATAACGAGATCATGGATAGAGTGGCAACCGAGATCAGTAATTTTTATAAGATAGCGGGCATTCCACAGACAGATTTGTCGGTATGTACTATGTTTTTGCTAATTACAATGTGTTTATTAATGACAATGTACATGCTAAATGTTATGACTCAGCCGTTCATTAGTAACAAATATTTAGATAGGTGACAACGCTCCTAAACCACTTATGCTTATTTCCTCATACATGATAGCTTAGGTGGTGTTTAGTTGTTGTCTAAGACTAAGGAGGCATGCCCGATTTAAACAGTTATACCTAAATTGATTTTGATTTGGACATTACATCAACCACTTTGAGGGCATTTCATTTGTTCAATAAGTCTAATCCAACTTTGAGGCATGTCCGGTAATAGCTCTGTCGAAAAATAATCATTACCTTATTAAAGAGTATAACTATTTTCGTAGACTTATCTGCTTGTAGTGCCTGCTTGTATCAGAACTGATCGATACGCTTCTTTAGATTTAGTCAAATAAGGAGTGTGCTCATTAAGCTGGATTCTGTACAGTATTGCCTTTACTATGTAGTTTAGTCATAGAATAAGACAAAAAAAAATGTTAATTATTAAAATAAATAATTGCACCCAAAACATGTCGTTTATCAGAAAAAAAGGGTGAATTCATAATTGAACCAAAGCCGATGCTTATTAACAATTTACCAAAATTGAAACTGGTATTTGTATCAGTACCACACACTATGGATGGGATATTAAAATCATATTCTCAAAATTTACATTTGGGATTGAAACTTTACATTTTTGTTAGTCATGGTGAAAAATTGATGTCGCATTAGGACAAATTAGTGCCTGACTCCACTGATAATCCTTTAATTTATAATAAATTTATTCTGTGGGTTGCAATATCCAATCATATCCTACATAGCTTCTACACCACACTTATTTATTTTTTCTACATATTTTAGGAGGATGCAACCACATCTCATCCGGTCGATCATGCTGATCCGGCCGAGAATGCCAATAATGTCAACAATGAGTTCTTTAATGGTAACAACAGTTGGTGTTATGGTAACAACCAAAACAATTGGTACTGATGGGGCTACTGATGTCACATATGCTTCTTTTGTTGTTGAACTATTGCCTTTAATTAATTAGTTAGGGTTTAAGGTTAATTAATTTGTTGTTGAAAACTATGTAATATGTGGTTGTAAGGCAAACGTAGAGTGCAATTTATTTGAGTACTCGTGTAACAATTAACAATATCAGTTGGGCATTACACATGCCCTACTGATGGGGCTACAGTTGGGGTTTAGGGTTTAATTAATTTGTTGTTGAATCACATGTTGAACTATGTAAATATGTTGGTCTTTGTTAGGTTTAATTAATTGTCCTCAATTTCTATATGTTGATTGTTTATGTTTTTAATAATTTATGTTTGTTGCAAATATGATTGAGGGATTAGATACACGGTTGTGGTAATAGTGACGATAATTACCATACCATTTCTGTGGATGTCTTAATAGTAGAAGTCCAACTGAGTAACCACAATAATAATCAGACTATTACTGTGGACTGAATAACCACGATAATAATCAGACTATAACTGTGGACTGAATAACACACGATAATAATAATCAGACTATTACTGTGGACTGAATAACAACGATAATAATCAGACTATTACTGTGGACTATTCAATGGTATCAGTACAACTAACCACGATAATAATCAGACTATTACTGTGGACTATTCAATGGTATCAGTACAGCACAATGCACGGCAATACAGATTATTGCCGTGGACTATTTAATGGTAAAAGTATAACACAATTCCAGATTGCAAACATCGCCACGTGGCAAGCATATTTTTCTCGAGAAACTAGCCCCGCAAATACTTTCCCCCTTAACCTCCCTAAGGGCATGTTTGGCTGCACAGTGGGAATGGGAATAGGAAATTTTTGAACTGAAATTTACTGTTCACGTGGGAAAAAAAAAATTCAGTCTGAGTGAATTTTATTTTTCCCACGTGAACAGTATTTTGTGGGGAGCAGCCAAACATGCCCTAAAACTATTCGCGAGGATACGTATCATTAGCGACGACTATTTTTAAGAGGATACCTTTCGCAAGGAGCTATCCTCGCAAATAGTTTTCTGAGAGGAATTAGCCTCGCGATTGCCAAAAAGTTATCCTCGCGAAAACCCGGCTGTTGTTGTTGTGCCAGTTAAAAACAATTAAACATACGATTTATATATGTTTAATATTCAAACTAAAAATTGGAATTACCAATGCACCCTCATATTGTATAAAGAAAATAAAAAGATATAGCTATAGTTTTGTAGAGATTCATCAGTTCAGTTAATATTTCATCAATATCATATTGAATTTTTAACTTCAAACAAAACAACTTATTTTCATAAAATAATCAAATTTTTTATTTCATATATTCTTATGTAAATTACTAAAAATTACATATCTTTGTCTGACATAGAAAATTATTGTTGTTTTGTGTTAATAAAACATTGTAGGAGAAGTAAGATATGTGTAATTGTTTTCCTTTATAATTGTAGAATAACAAAGAAATATTGTCGTTCGCTTTATATTGATCGAACGATTTATTATAGACATGATGTGTCTATATTAATTTTGTCTTCTTTTATTATCGAACTGCCAAGCTAAACAATAAATTTGTATAATTTTTTTTTTAATGTTTAAGTGCACGAGTTAAATCTTTATCTTTGAAAATGTATTAATTTATATGATGAGCCCATAATATTTTCTCAAAGCCTTAAACTCTGATCGAAATATAAATTAAGAGAATGGAGTTTAATTTAATAGAAAAGAGATGAAAATAATAGATTGTGAATTGAATTTTGTTGATCAACATATGTTAATAATGTTAATAAAATAAAATAATTCATTATACATCTATTTTAATAAACCACTGATATTGTCTAAAATTACTAAACTACCATTATTTAGGGTTCGACAAACTTATGCAATAGAAAAGATGCAGCGCTGATTAATATTTTTTAGTAGGAGCTCCACCAAACTGAGAAATTGTGATCTCCTCTCTGATAGAGTTAATGTCCTAGAGAAAATATTAACTTTATGATTTGTGTTTATAGAATGATTGAATAGTTCAATTTGTTTCTAGAGTGTGACATTACTAAGTTCATTTAAAGATAATGGTCATGAGTTATGAAATACTCAATGAACTAAAAGTAAATTATCTAAATGTTCTTAATCGAAGTAATTAGCAGGGGACACTAATTACATATATGATTAGCATGAGAATTAAATGTTTAATAAGATCAAAACGGAAGAGTTTTGTTTAATCTCTCAAGGATGCATATAAGGGTTTATATGGCATTGGATTGACCATACATGAATATCAAATGGATTTTGTGGTATTCAGTGTTTCATGCTTGAGAAATATATATTAGTGGTTGATGCCTAACGCTCACCGTAACTGAGAGTTATAAGGGGTATCTCCTCAGGCATATCCGACAGTATATTGTATGAGTGATGATATCTTTGGACCCCTTGATGGAATCAGATTATACAGCATGCACCGTGATCTCGGATGATTACAAGTATAATTGATTCACAGATCAAAAAACATAATCGATAAGTTAACAATAATGACACAATCCTATATTTGTGCTTATCATTAGAGATATCATGTGATATTGGATACGACACAGACAGTGTTATACGCATTGTCTATATTGGATCACGATAATTTATAATTACATATCGTCTGTATCAATTGGGTAGTCATGATGCATTACTAGATGTCAATCTTGACTTATGGTAAAAGTTTTCATTGCCAACATCATACGGATCCAAACAGGTCACACCTACAAGGGCTCTAGTCGTTTAATCATACAAGTATATGATGCCGCTAGTGTACTATAAGATAGTGCACTTCAAATCCTGAAATACTAGTTATGCAGGAACATAATACGTATTCACTCAACATACAAGAAGTATAAAGATGATTAATTAAATCTATTTAATTAGTACACATGATTGTACACAAGAATATTTAATTTGGTACACAAGTATGTATAAATGATTATTAGATTAAATGAGGAAATATGTTTAATTAGATTAAACATATAATGGAGTTCATCAATCTTGCTAATTTAACTCATTACCATCAAAATTATATCTACAATGATTCTCTATTTAGATTTTGAATGTGAAACTTTCCACACAAAGAGCATTGTTTACCACTTGATCAAAGGTTAATTCTTCGTTCTAAAGATACTTAATAATAAATTTTTAACCTAAATTAATTATATTTTATTAAGCATGTTAGAATGATTACGGCTAGTTTGTTCCGATGATATTCAATCAACATGTAACTCGACTTATGAACTTGAAATTTCATGGGTCGTATAAAATTCTAATATTCAGATCACATCAAGCAAATTAACTCGAATCCTTCATTTGAATCTCGAATTGAAGTTTGAGGTGCACATGTCAAATGACAAGGTGCAATTAATATATAAAAAAACTAAGAACCAAAGGATGGATTATATCTTCCTTGGATGCAACCTTACTGATTTAGAATAAGTTTTGGTTGTGTTGGATGACAAGGTCAAGACAACGTGTTTATGATAGCCTGACTAATTTAATATAATTCATATTGCAATTTTAAATTACTTAATATGCAATTTTTAAACAAGACTGACTAGTAGTCTAACTAATCAAATATATATATATGAGGAGAGATCTAGTTACCAAAATTTGAGTTACTACAAAGTTAATTATTACAACCATTTTTTACATTTTCAATTTCAAATTGTCGATCCAAACATTTCAACATGATCTCCACAATAAAATGTGCTTCCAGATCAAATTTTATATTTTTTTAAATTTTTTTACTATTTATTAAGATGGGTACAAATTTCAATGGTCTGAATTTGACTAGTTTTTGTAAAATACTTAATAAATAGTAAAAAATTCAAAATAAATGTAAAATTTAATATGGAAGCACATTTTATTGAGGAGATTATGTTGAACGGTTTGGATCGACGATTTGAAATTTGAAAATGTAAAAAATAGTTGTTGTAACTCAAAATTGTTGTAAGTGGATCCCTCATCTCTCTCTCTATACACTACTAGAATTTCCAGTAAAAGCAACGGGAGCAAGTGCTTTTTGCAAGCGTAGGAAGGGTCGTTGCAAAAGATTTTGGTTTTTTGATTAAATTAATATAATTGCAACGGGAGGCCCTTGCAAATAATCACGCTTGCAATTATGTGATGGATCCCCTTGCTAATGTCTCATATTGGCCCTTGCAAATAATAATACCCACTCCAAACACGCCAGATATTAATTTACTGTGAATTGTGTTACTATTTGCAAGCGGCACCGTTGCAAATGTTTTTAGAGTTATTTTATATATTATTATATTCTAAAAAGGCATTATTATTTGCAAGAGGCACCGTTGCAAATGTTTTTATGATGTTGTTTATATTATTATATTGTGAATGCCCTAACTATTTGCATGAGCCACCGTTGCAAATGATTCTAAGTTTATTTTTTATATTATTTTACTCCAAAAGTCGTAACTATTTGCAAGCGGCACCGTTGCAATTGTTTTCAGAGTTATTTTTAATATTATTATATTCAAAAAGGCATTATTATTTGCAAGAGACACCGTTGCAAATGTTTCTATGATGTTGTTTATATTATTTTATTGTGAAGGCCCTAACTATTTGCATGACCCACCGTTGCAAATAATTTAAGTTTATTTTTTATATTATAAATCACAGCAACAAAAATTTTAATTATTTTCTAGGGAAGGAAAATTATAATACAAATTTATATCATAAAAGATACACATTGATATATTTTTACAAAGTTACAAACTCCATTAGTAACTATCAAACAAAAAAAATTAGAATGAACAATCATATAAATGGTGCATGAGTGTGCTTTTTCCCATGTGCTCTCAAACTTCAAACATACAAGAAAATAAAATTGACTTAAATTGTATAGAAAGTAACATTAATTTCAAAACAGTAAAATTTTAATGTTACTAGAATAAATTTCTAATTTCCATTTAATAACTACCATATATATTTATTTCCATTTTTAGTGATAAGAAAACTATAAAGCAGAATGATTAATGCCAAAAAATAACTAAAATACCACATGCATAAAAATCCTCTTCAACATCAAGCTCCTCTAATCCTCCAATCTCAAATCCATGTGCATAAAACTTGACTAATTAAACTGAGAACCACAAATTTTTATGATTTTCATAGTCCCATTTAAAACAGCCTTAAGTCATCTGTGGATTGATACAAGTCATATTAAAGCAATAGAAATGCTTGAAGCAATTAAAGCAAGATTCTTGTGATATTTCACACGGCCTTAAGTCATCCCAGTTAGAATACAAGAAATTAACAATGCTAATATCTTCACTACGGTTCTAAGTTCTAACTGCTGAGGACTAGTTTATGGAATAAACCTTTCACCTGCATGTACTCCTAATCATGATTTACTCGTTATTTGAATCACAATTTACTGTATTCCATTAGACTGGTACATGTCCTTTGGTACCAATAGTAAAATATCACTTAAGGGCATTTCGATGGTCAAGTATGGGTATCCAATAGTCTTCTTTGTGTTTAGGTGACCTTGCTAGATTATCACCATAATCTCAGTGTCAATTGATGCGCCTCTTGTCTGTCAGAGAATATGTGTTAATCTTGATATTCAGAAATAGAAATTTGGTATTCTGACAGCCTATTTTGTGAATTTTGCACATGCCAATCTACAAGGCCAAAATTTGTGTTCTTGGTGTCTAAATTCTCATGAGAGTGTAAGCTTTTACCTCTAACAAATTTTAAATTTTTCTGAGACCTCTAGCTATGTCAGATGTTTGATTTTGTGAGAGGCAGTCAGTGTACCTGCCTGGTACAGTACCAGTTTTTTTTTTTTTAGAATCAGAATTTTAAAATGCTCTCAAAAATTGTACAAAAATCAGAAAAATATGAAATTTGTTTCTGTTTGTCCATGAAAATGTCCTTTATTAGCTCATAAAACAGTTGATCATATTCAAAGTGTAGATATGGTTCTAATTTTGGTTTGTATAGAGTGATGTTTTGGGGCTGTTTGGTACCAACAGTTTGCCACTTTTTGTTTTCTCTTATTTGGTTGCCTGGTACATCACTTCTGGGTGTACTTGGGGATTGGCCTAGGGTACTTTAACACTGACATACACACAATTACTAACTTCAAATACGCTTTGGGGGTTTTATCTTGGATTATATGCATGAGAAGAGCAAAGATCAACAATCAAGAGATCAAATATTCAGTTCCTCCTTTTTTTTATCAAAGTCATTTTTTATGGTTTACATGGGCCTTGTCAGAACAGTACATGAGATTTTTATATTGAGGTCCGTAACTTGTTTTTATTTGCATTTTTCTAATTTAAAAAAAGGCTCATGAAAGTAAATTGATATCGGATTATACCAGCACAATACCGTATAATAATAATAGCTTGGATTTTTTCCAGTACAAGGTTTTTGATGTTCACATTAAGCATTCAAATTCTTGCCAAGAGATATAGTATATAGAGATATACCTTCACAATTATTATGGCTATCACACCAATCACAATGAGACTAGGAACACTTATTATGGCTATCCATCCTTCGTCCTTTCATGTCTCTTCACCTCCCCAAAATTTTTGATCTATTTGTCGCTCTTCAAACCTTCATCGATTTTCTGCACCACTCTACTAGCTCTCCTCCATACCCCCCCCACTGTCTCTCCTTCGCACCCTCACCGTCTCTCCTCCACACCCCCACAGTACTCAAATGAACTTGATTTCATATTGTGGGCCCACTGTCAGAAACATGATTAATAGACATAAATATAAATTTAAATTTCAGCAAGGACCAAAATGCATAATCACACTTAAAATCTGACAAGAAATGAACTTGTATTCTTCGAAATTTTGATGTTCTTGACAACATGCTAGACATTACTACATTGGATATTCTATTTATTGGGATTTTAAACAATTTTAAAAAACTGTTCAATCTCATACTGGTAAAATGTTACTACATAGTGTACTGAACACTGTCACCAAACTGAGTTACACAAACACACTAAATTGACCAAGCTCTGAACCCTTGTAATTTCTTATCCATAGTACGGACCAATATGCGCTATGTATAGTACCATAGCCTCACTCACAGTAGATATACAAAAGGAATAGATAGCTTTTTTCTCAGAAATAATAGCTTACACTTGGGTGGTGCTCTGGACACTTTCTCAGCATGCTTCTGATACATGTATTTCTGGATAAAAAGAAAAAAAAAAGAGTCGAATTTACATTCTTTTCATGTCTGTGAGAAAGTATCTAATAGATCACAATTTTAGAGTGCAAAAAGATAAGACATCCAGCAACTGACATGGTTCCCTAATTTCCATAATAGATGCTGTATATCGAGATAAACATGTGCTTACAAGTTAGACGAGTAGCAAGGAGGCAGTGGACCAATGGAGGACCGATTTATTTTGCTTATTAATCCGGCCATATCCTGAATTCCACAAAGACCAAATAAAATTTACGTAACCTCTAGCAATTATTCTCATGTTCATAAGTTCATAGTGCATGTAGTTCATAAATTGACTTATGCCTAACGTACCAAATCTAACCCAAATAAAAATTTACCTAAAACATCAAAATTGGTCTATATTTGAACACCCAAATCCAACCCCACCTGAAACCCATAACAATTATTGCTCTATCCAACCCCACCTCAAAACAAATGGTATTCTGGTGAAGTCACGACTCGTATAAAACAAAGTCATATAGTCCGTGCACTTTGTATCAAGCTTTTTTTTAGTATGCAGGATAAAAAAGGAAAATACTTACTGAAGAAGCCAGATCATCAGCCTGTAAAGTCTTGGCAAGCCCAAAATCACCTAAAAAAATAAAAATAAAGCTTCAAAATTGATATAATTCATGGGCTAAATAGAGTCATTACCAAACTACATCTTCAAATTAGAAATTGAAGGAAAGAGATATTACTTGAGAGATCGGATCTCACCTAGATATAGCGAAGCAGCCAAATGAGAGCGCTGGGAAATTCTAGTATTTTGGTTCGGGCTTTTCATAGAACACTTTAAATGCATGCATCAATGCAACAAATTGACTGCATGCATCAATACTTACAATCAGATTCTAGAACCCTTCAAAACATCTGCTACCCTTGGAAGAAATCCAGGAGAGACGATGTCAGCGGCAGTGGCGGCAAGGAGAATTCTTCGTGCGGAGAGAGAGAGACGTGGAGGGAGAAGGAAGACAGCGGCAAGGAGAATTCTTCTCTTTGCAATAAGAAATAAATCACACAAGGGGAGAAGGGGGAGATCGTTAATTCAGTAGGGAAGTGAAAATGAGGGAATTAAAATTTTAGAAAAATTTAGGACACCAAATTTAGGAGGGAAGTAAACAAAAATGCCAAGTCCCTAGAGTACAGACTACAGAGAACTCTCTCTGTATCGAAATTTACTTAGATACATCAACCCAAAATTATCATATCACCTGTGGTAACATAATTTCTCCATTTTTTATCAAGGCCGTCTGATAGATTTCGCACGAATATTGACAGATCCACTGCATTTCACCTAGAGCAGATCTAAACATAAATATTATGTTACCACAGAGATATGGACCCCAACCTGCAGCCTCTAAAATGGACACCTCCTTTGAAATCAAGACCATTCATCCCTCATCAAACGGCTCTGATTTACAAATCTACAATTTAGTAATAAATGAACAGCAAATAATATGAAAAAATTCAAAATAAATATTTTCTATTTTTTTACATCTTATATGACCAAATATATTTATAAATGTCAATTTTATATAATTTCATCGTTATTTGCCTCTCAAAATTGAGCCAATAATTTCAGATCGTTCATTTTTACGTTATCAATCAATGGTCGATCTGTAATGAATGATTCTAAATTTATTTTGAAATGATCAAGAGAAAACTCTGAACATAAATAACACAAAATTTCTCAATTTTGGTTATGTCTAAGCTTCGATCCAACGTAGAGTGTTTATGACCTTTCGATGTTTCAATATTCCGTCGACTTGATGGATATGTAAATGAAAATAAAATTTCATCGAACTTTGTTACATAATATATATGCAGTGCTCTTTAATTTCAACGGCCCCGATCGATCAAAGGACGACATATTCCCGTGCGTCTTCATTAACTCACAAAACAAGAGTTTATGACTCATGTTCTACATGAAACATAAACTCTTGTTTCGTGAGTTAATGAAGACGCACGAGAATATGTCGTCCGTTGGTCGATCAGAACTGTTGAAATTAAAGAGCAGTGCATTTATTTTATTGTAGCAAAGTTCGACGAAATTTTATTTCATTTACATATCCATCAAGTCGACGGAATATTGAAGCATCGTATGGCCATAAACACTTCATGTTGGATCGAAGCTCATACCTAATAAAATTTCTAACTTTTATGTTGGTTACGTTCAATGTTCTTCCTTGATCATTTTAAAATAGATTGGAATGATTTCATTGCAGATCAACCGTTGATTTCCCGCTTGAAATGAACGGTTCGAAAATATTTTATAAATTTGAAAAAGCATACAATGGTGAAAGTTTATAAAAATGACATGTATAAGTAATTATTTGGCATATAAGATGTTAGAAAATATAAAAATATTTTTTTTTTGGATTTTTTTCATATGTACTGTTGTATATGTATTAAGGATTAGTAAATATCAACATCTACTGACTGTCCGATAAGCGAACAACGGTCCTAATGTCTTCATCTAGAGGTTGTGGGTAGAGAGTCCATATTCTCTGAAGTAACATAATATTTCTGTTTAGATCTGATCCTATGTGATGCACAAGATCATTTAATATTCGTGCATAGTGATGATCAGACGGTCCGATAATAAACACAGTATTATGTTACCTCTGAGTATACGAAAGCCCCTTCTATGTGAATATTTTCACTTCCCTCCTTAGCTTCCTGCCTCCCCTCCCAAAATTTCACTAATTTTTCTAGGGTTGGCTTTTGCCGCCTCTCTTTCCCTCCCACTTTACGGTGAAATTTCCACCAAAATTTTTCGTCTAGGTTGGCTTTTCCCCGCCCCGATCTAGAGTTTCTCCGTCTTTGCTACCTGACCATATAGTTCTCTCACGCCTCCTCACAAAAGGGCTGAGAAAAGACGTTTAATCCCCTCCTCCTCTCAGTCACACCCCCGTCACTAAACCCTAGCCACCACTCGCCGCTGTGGATGCGAGCATCTCTCCTCGTCGCACCCTAAACCATAGCCACCACCTCGTCACACCCTAAACCTAAGCCACCACCTCAAGCTGCTCACTCTCTAGTCATCCTACGCCGCTACCCCACCACTAAACCGTAGAGCTAGCTGCTCCGCCACCTCCGCCTCTGCTCTCTCTTCAGGTGTTGCTTTAGTTATAATTAGTTTAGTTAAATTGAGACGTTTTTCTTACTTCGATTATTTCAGTTGAGATGAAACTTAAGTTATTTTAATTAGAGTTATTTTAGTTAATGAGATGTTTCAGTACTGTTTAAGGCTTGTCAATTTTACCCAATTGTCATTGTTTTATGAAAACTCTTTTGGTGGTGAGTATACTTTTTTGCTGGTTTGGAGGAATGCATCCTTTTTGTTGCAAATTTTAAACTCAGCGATGATGAAATTTCTTTCTTAAGATCTGCAATGCCAACTTGTGAGGTATATGTTCTTTCTTCTACCAGGAAAGTTTTCTTGTCTATTCTTGAAAAATAAAATAGAACTTATTTTTCTTTTATTTTCATGGTTTCTTATAGAAGTTTTTTTTAATATCTCAAAGGTGGAAATTGTTCTGATGTGGGTAGCAATTGATTGATTAATCTCAAGTGAATTGAAACCTACATCCTACATTACCAACATATATTCCATTGTTAAATAAGAGATACTCAGAATTAGCAATATTCGAGTCATTCTAAAAGCCATTTTTGTGTATATATGAATGCATAGTTTGTAGAAGTCCCTTGGATTTTGATTTGCATACGTCAAACCAGGGCAATTAGCAAATGTAAGCATTCATTTCTAATTGTAGATATATACCCGCTAGATGACCAAAGCATGGAAAGCCGAGGATATGCTTCGGCATTCTCTCACATAATTCTAAATTCTGACTTTTGTTTGGAACATCTTAAAGTTTAAAATAGGAACTTGGTACCTTTTGATTTACATGGGACATTGGGATCTCATAGTGCACCAATTCTTCCTTCTTTATTTTTTTAATCCTCTAACTTAATGTTGCTCTGTATAGAAAACATATCTATGTTATCTGTGGTTGCTTCATTTCATCAGCAGTAATTTGTTCTTTATATTTAATATTTGTTTGAAGTCTAAATAGAAAATTCCTCATAATTCAACAATTTTTTGTTTGAGATAATCAACGGGAGTCTAGCCCTCGTTTATCATTAACCATAATCAGTTACAGATTTTTAATTCCTGAAGGTTATGTTGTTTTCACTGTATATGATATAACTTCTCGACTACATGCTAATTTGTTATGTTAATAGGTTCAACTACTGGAGACCCCATCTTGTGAATCTTGTGAATTGGAGGAATGCGAAGGTTCTGCTCTAATTTGGTTTAAGAGCACAGGTTTGTTTTCGTCTACTCCTAAGCCTTTTCATTGAGCTCTATTTTTTACATTGTCATTATTATTAATTTTTGTAGGGGCCGGATGTTGGAATAAGTGCTTCCGAACAGAGACGAAGGTAGTATAGTGCAGGGTAGGCATTTTCTGGTACAGTACCAATTTCCTTAAGTATATCTGCTAAGTATTGTCAGAATTGTCTCTTTTCTTACCAATTTCATGATCTTTTGTAACTAATAGCATAGTCCAGGAAATATCAATAAGGATATGATAGCTATGGTTAATTTAAGGTACTGTTTCTAGTGTAAAATTTCTGCTAAAATTGTTTGAAATTACAAATGCACCAAGAACATTGTTTGATCTGTTTTCTGCAAATACCTAATTAAAATTGATGTTTACTGCTACATGACATTGTTTGATATCTACTTGCTAAAGCTCAATTGTCAAGTGCTTGTACTTGACCCCTTTTCTGTTTTGGATTTAGCCGGGGTTATAAATTTTATCTAAGTGAATTTGACGAGATGTGTAAAGTTTTCACAAGATGATGCAATAAAATATCCAACATGTTTTGTTTCAATATTGTTCTCGCAAATACTCATTATTTAATATTTTGTTTGTTATTTCATTAGGTATTTTGATTGCAAAGGCTATCTTGAACGTTCTTAAATGTTACTTCTGATGATTGGTGCTAATGGCAAATTTCATAATTATGCAACAAATTTCTTGACTCTATATTATATTGTAAATTTCTGTTAATGGGTGGTGGATATATTTGGGTATATTTAGAAGTTCATTTTAGTACTATTGTTGTAATATTTTTTGGTATTTTGGTATAATATATGATAATTGTACTATGTTATTAATGTTTATTAAATGTTATTTCTATATTTCAATGTGTTTATGTAAATCTAGTTCAATGGAAATGTAACATATTATTGGGTTGGTACCGGGTTGGTACAGGGAAGAAAGATTGTAGAATTGGAGCATGCAAAAAGTATAAATGATATCCTTGCAAATAATCAGGTGGGACCCACATTTATTTGCAAATAATTAGGTAGGGTCCACATTCGTTATCCTTGCAAATAGTTAGGTGGGACCCACATTTGCCGTCCTTGCAAATAACCATATGGGGCCCACGTTCGTTAACCTTGCCAATACTCAGATGGGGCCCACACCTGACATCCTTGCAAATACTCTTGTTGGGTGCCAACTCTGAAAGTATTAGCAAGCGTACTTTTTGCAAGGGCGGCTCATGCAAAAGTCTAGAGAAAAGTATTAGCAAGCGTAAGCCCTTGCAAAAAGTCTGAAAATGAGTATTTGCATTGGGACTTAAAGCAACGGGAGGATTTGCAAGCGTAGCGCTTGCTAATGGGTTTT
>JAJGRW010004548.1:0-125283 GCA_025461045.1 Carex parvula | reverse complement strand
TCACATTCATTATACATTATCGTTTCAAATAATAATGAAAATGAATGAGTCATATAATAGCTCAAACGGATAAATTCAATTGAATGAATTGAATGATTTTAAAACTGACACAATTCATAATTTATTTGCCTATAAATATTGCATTGATCACCAGCTCATATCACATATATTATTGATTCGATCTTCTGTGGCGACAATAATAAACTTCTATATACAAATTGGATCAATGAAATTAAGTTACAAATAGCTCCACAATTCATAAATATTAAAAACGTTAATATTAAAATAAGTATTAATTTATATAAATTTTGTGTTTTCAAAATATATTTCTAACAGGCAGAGGCGCGATAAGGGAGATTAAGCTAATGAGAGAGAGAGGCGGAAGGAGTCGAACAGATAAACCCTAGTTTATCTAACGGAGCGACTTTTTTATTTTTTCCGCTATGCCATATTTCATCAGCGCTTGATGAAAGCGCGAATCTAAAAGGAAATCCTACGGTCCAGACAATAAGAAGCATATCGCTGAAGTTCTAGAGGAAGCGTGTTAGCCGTACTCTATATATATACACACACACCTGTTCTACCAAATTCAAAACAACATAATTTGTATTAAAAATGCAAAAGAAGAAATCCTTCTTTTTCATTTATTTAAAGGATATACCTAGTAAAATAAATTACATCCAATTTTGCAACTTCATTAAAAAATTTAAATCTCATTCGAAGATTCTCACTATATATATTTGTTGCTGCTATAAAATTTGATTATAATTAGTTTTCCTTTAATTCAAGGGCTTTGTACAAAAGGGGAAATTTTATTTTGCGTACAAGTTATATTGGAACTAAACGCAAACTTCTATTTTTGGTACAGAGATAGCTAGACACGTTCAAATAGATTAAAACCTCAATTATTGGAACTAAAAACAAACTAGCTCTTGTCATGACACCTTGTGAGGATCAATCTCCACTATACCTGCACATTAAAAAACAAACCACGAATCAAACTGGTCCCGTACACTAAATAGATTACAAAAATAAAATGTACATGTGACATATTATGCAATTGAAAACATGAGTGGTCACTGATTCATACAGTGCAACTGAAAATCACATAGTGATTTTATTCAAATTACAAAAAAAAGAGTACAATTAATTCAAATCACATAGTGCCACTGAAAATTGACACTTAAAAATAAAGCTGAGTACAATTTTCAATTCTGATTTTTCTGACGCCGTGTAAAATTAATTGTCTAAAATTGCAACTATTTTTTAGAAGTAAAATATGCATGTTAAGATGGAAACCTGTGCAACAGGGATGGAAAAGTGGAGGCAACTGGAAGAGATGAGGCACTGGCAGAGCGACCAAAGGTTCTAGAGATCGAGAGGCATTGGTGGAGCGACCAAAAATTCTAGAGACCGAGAGGCACTAGTAGACAGAAGGGTTGAGTGAGCGAGAGCCGAGAGGCACTGACGGAGCGACGGATCCGCTTCTGCGTCGGGGAGGCATGTTGAGGCTAAGAGCAAGAGGCCGCCAATCCGAACGAGAAAGAGGGGGAGAGGCGCGATAAGGGAGATAAAGCGAACGAGAGAGAGAGGCAGAAGGAGTCGAACAGATAAACCCTAGTTTATCTAACGGAGCGACTTTTTTATTTTTTCCGTTATGCCATATTTCATTAGCGCTTGATGAAAACGCGAATCTAAAAGGAAATCCGATGGTCCGGACAATAAGAAGCATATCGCTGAAGTTCTAGAGAAAGTGTGTTAGCCGTATTCTATATATATATATACACACACACACACACACCCCAGTTCTACAAAATACAAAACAACATAATTTGTACTAAAAATGCAAAGGAAGAAATCCTTCTTTTTCATTTACTTAATGTATATTCCTAGTAAAATAAATTACATCCAATTTTGCAACTTCATTAGAAATTTAAATCTCATTCGAAGATTCTCACTATATATATTTGTTGCTGCTATAAAATTTGATTATAATTAGTTTTGCTTTAATTCAAGGGCTTTGTATAAAAGGGGAAATTTTATTTTGCGTACAAGTTATATTAATTGGAACTAAACGCAAACTTCTATTTTTGGTACAGAGATAGCTAGACACGTTCAAATAGATTAAAACGTCAATTACTGGAACTAAAAACAGACTAGCTAATTAATTGACATGTTACAATGAAATTTGAAATTTCAAATATTTTAAGCTCAAGTGATTGAATTTTGTGAACGGAGATGGACGCACGGTCTAACATGAAAGTATGCAAACTGCCAAAATAAAATGCAATAATTACTTTAATCTGTTATTCAACGGACCAATATTTTTTTTCTCTTAAGGAAAAATAGAAATTAAGTGCGAAGATATGAACTATATTCAACTGAAAATGAACAATTGCTGTGATTCCATCAATTTTCATTAACGACAATTAGAGGCAATAAATGACTGTGGACAGCGATTAACAATTTATTTCCATGTGAGAGTTTTTCAACATCTCTGATCTGGACTAATAATTGAAAAAGACAACATTATTTGAAAAAGACAAAACTATTTGATGTTCAATTTTTAAAAGACGCAAAAACAGTGAAGTGAAACAGTTCATATAATTTCTTAGAAAGGAAATACCATTTATATCAAGATTTTATAATGCTAAATACACTTTTTTTGTTCGATTTTTATTTTATTTTTCAATGAAAATGACACATGATTAATTTATAAAATTGTTTTGAATAGTTCGATAGTCTAACTAAACATTGAAATTTTTAGTATTATGTGGAGATATGTGTGCTTCTTTTGTAAAGGAAATTAAGTTTATTTTAATTTGTAAAAAAGTAAAGCAGTTTGTGTATAATATATATATAATCCTGGGAGTACATCCAAAACAAAAAAAGAAGTCTCTATGATAAATTTACAAAGGACAACCATTCAAGTTACCTAACCCTTCTTTTTTTGGACCAACTTTTGTGCACGTGTGGTTCCAAATTTTGACTGTCATGGTCAATGGAGAAATATAGCATGATATAGGATGTTCAGCCGTAGAAGTTATGTAGCTAATTAGTTAGATAATTGACAGTGCAAACTGACGCAAGGCGGTCCCGATATTGTTTTGCCCGATAAGCTCAAGTACTCGGTTTTATAGTAAAGAACATGGGTATTGATCACAAATAACACAAACACTCAAAACTAACAACTTTCTGTTTCAATATTCGCTGCTGGAACAACAACTTCATACATATATAAAGTACAACAAAATTAAAAGCTCTCATAGAAAACTTAAACAAATAAATACTAAATTTTAGTAAACCAACGGAAGTTTGACTGATGTTTTAATTTCTTAATAAAGCCTACGCAGTCTTCCGTGTAGTCTAGTCAAAATTGATTAATTGTTCAAAGCTCTCCTTGGAAGTTCGGCCCATGTAGTCAAAATTATTAAATTGTTTAATTGCTTCAAGAATCCTAGACGAGTGTCATGCATGTATCTTAATAAAAAGATTATTCAGTAAAACTTGTTGAAATAATTCCTATGAAGTACGGCCAGGCCATTGAATATGTAGATCAAATTTCAAGTTGTATACATTAATCCTTAATCGGCTTGGATTTGGTGTGACCATCGTCCATATTCGAGTCTGAATCAGATACTACAGATGTGTCATAGAGGTAGTTAGTGGACTTTACAGGTGTGTAGGTAACAAGATTCATCAAAAAGCAAGTAATTCAGAGATGTGAAGTACACATCGCTTGTCATTGGCTGTGAACACTTCTCTGCTACTTATTTAATATCATGTAATAATCGACTGTAATAGCATACACGGATTTTAATAAAAAAAAAACGTGTATAAATGTACTCTAACATTCATATACAGTTTTTATTAAAAAAAACTGTGTATGAATATTGGAGCACATTGTACTCGGTTTTATTGTATGATTCGTGTGTGATGACAGAAATACATAATTTTCCACATTATTAATATGTCTTTATTTTATAATGGATCTCTATCTACTTTTTCAAAGGTATTTCTATCATCTCCAAAGTATATTTTCCCTACATATATATTTGTCTGAGGTATCTCTTTAAAACATGCGAGACTATGAGACAATATCTTCACCGAGAAGGCAATCAGACAAGCAAAAACTTCAAATGAACTTAACTTCATGTTTGAGTGTCCGATTTCAGCGGTCTTTGCTACTTTGGAAAGCTGGCGAGGAGATCTAAAACTTTTTCTTACGCATTATTCATTTAAATGTCTTTTGTCATGTGTTTTGTCATGTAAAAAAACAAAAGGAAGGGTCTCAAAACTTCAATTGAGGTTTCCGATTAAGTTTTTTTCCTTTCTTATTATCGAATTTGTACTCTTTACCATACTTTTCTTAAACATTGTTAATGTAAATGTATAAAGTCTCATATCTCTGGGTTTTTTAATTAAAACCTGGATGATTGATATTTTCATACATCATTTTTACTTTAAATACCGTGTATCAATGTTTTGGCGAAAAAGATCGACACTGATTTGGGAAAAACGTATCCGGTTCTAAAACCGTGTATAATTTATCGACTCTTTAATACCCAAGGTCTGTGTACACAGTTGCAAAACCGTGTATATTCAATTTTTCTGTAGTTGTCCAACAGTACTAAACGTACGATCTAGTATGGTAGGCAGTCTCTTTTAATAAAATTAATTGTGGTCACACTTCACACTGGTGCCAGAAAGCTACACCATTATGTTCAGTCCTAATCGGTTAACTGTTTGTAAACACAAAAATCACAAATACGGGAGTAATCTGTATTACTTAGCTTTTAGCTACTTTCATTAAATTTGAAGCTCGCTGCCGTCATTAAGAAATTTGGACTGAAAACTTTTTATTGAAAGTAAGGCCGAAATTTTTATTCATATACACCATTTAATAAAAAAGTTCCACAAATACCCTTGATTTTCTTTAAAAAGAAAATGCCCCAACCGCCAAAAATCTGGACGGTTTACTCCCCTAGTGAACAGCCTAGATTCTGGGTAGTTATGTTCTGTAGTGAACCGTCTAGAATATAGGTCTTCTTTTTTATTAATTCGCAAAATTAAAACACTAAACTAAATTTTTGATAAAACACTAAAAACACTAAACTAAATTTCAAAATGAAAACATTTACGTGAATAACATTTGAACTAAGAAAATAAAAATACAACAAAAACTTAAATCAAAAAATTCAACTCATGTTTTGTGGCTCTTCCCATTGTTTTTTTGTAATTCTGACTGTGCCAGTATTCTATTGAACAAAATTAGTTCAAAATCTATATCTCCTCCTCGCGAGCTTTCCAAAACGTAGTAAAACTTTGAAATCAAACACTCGAGTGCCGTGATATGTCCGTTTGAAATTTATTCGTCAGAAATTTATTCTCGGTAAATATATCTCCTCTTTTGCCTTATACCTCGCCCTAGTCTCACCTGTTTAGGAGAGATGTCTTAGGGAAATACATGTACAACCTACAAGTTCATTAGAAATGAGAGAAATGACTTAGAAAAAATAGATAGAGACGCATTATAACAGGAAAGCACGAATCGAAGACGTGGAAAAGTTTGTAGTTTTTTAATCACACAAGGATTATACAATAAAACTGTGTACAATTATTGGAGTATTTATATATTGTGAGTTGATATTAATCATTAAAAAAATTAATTAATGAACAATTTTACTCCTCAATTACTCCTCGATTTTTTAAAAAAAAAAATCAGAACCGCTGAGATTCTGGACGGTTCACTAGAGGAGTGAACCGTCCAGACTCTAGGTAGTTGGGGCATTTCTAAAAATTAAAAAATCAAGGGCATTTGTGGAATTTTTATTAAATGAAGTAATGAATAAAAATTTCGGGAAATAAGGCATTGCATATTTAACCTTTAGTCCGTGTAAGACAAAAGTTGTATGTATAGATTATTACACTATGAACTACATCATCATGATCACGCAAAGTTCACATAGTGTGAATGAAATGCGTCCCTTTTCTTGTTTTGCCATTAAATAGAGCGGGACGGCCATGGCCTAAATCAACAGGACTGAAATACTATTCTTGACAGCATTAAGTAGGACAACATTTCGCTTTTTTTGCACTGAAATACTATTTCTTGCTTTTTTCGACTCATTTACAACATTTAATCGGCTGTAAAATTCTGATAATAACTACGCTTTCTTTAGTTCTGAAACGTTGTCATTTAAAATATGCCGAAAGAAATCGAAAAATAATGAGAAAATAATGAGTCCTTATTGACATTTATCTTTTTAGTTTCTTTCTATCTTATCCTGTAATTCAAATCCTCTGATACATATTATGTAGAATAAATTCTCTTAAAAGTCTCTCTCAAAGAATTTTTCAGCTTGGTTTGTAAATAAGTCGAACCGAGTCGAGTTACGCAAAGCTTAAATTCGGAAGATTGGCTTAGCGGATACTTACTCATAGGGACTTTTCGCATAAATAAGGATAACTATAAGCTTGTAAAAGCATTAACGAAGTGCGATAGAGCCAAATGAAACTTCATCTTTTCATGACATTAATTAAAGAATTGTTTGGAAGAATTATTTTGGTCTTACTTCATACTTTCATAGAGAAATTACCAGGTGAATATTCATCTTACTAACTTAATTTTAAAACTACTTGTTGAAGTAATATATCTTGGGCCAACATATCCAAAAGTTTACAAGAGCAAAAAAATTTTTGGAGAATATCTTGGGCCAACAACCCTAGATCTGGGACTTAATCGAAAAAATATGGTAATATCATGGTCAACTAGTAAAGCAGGAGAAAACCAATGGGCCAACAACCCTAGATCAGGCAATATCATGGTCGTACTAGATGATGTTTGGTATGATAGTGAAGCAGGAGAAAACCAATGGGAAGACCTCTTAAAACAATTTGTTTTACAAGGAGCAAAATGTAAAATTATGGTAACTAGTTGCTCATCAGAATCTGTTGAAGAATAATCTCAGAATTTAAATTCATCATAGATTAGGGGTATATATGCAAAAGTGTAAATAGGGACAGCTGTACCAAACAGTAACTAGAATAGGTACCAACGGTAAAATTCTAACCGTTGGAGCAAATGTAATATAAAGATAAACCTCTTCAATGTAAAAATTAGAACGTTAAGAAATAAGAAAAATCAATTCTCCTCAGTCCTTTGCATCTCTGAAAAATAACATGGTATCAGAGCTTCAGGTTCTGTAACCGAAAAAAGGCAACATCTCACGGTACCAGTAAACTGGTATTCACAACAAAATCCATAACCAAAAATCAGCAAAGAACAAATGGCTCAAGAGGGGCAACACGAGGCTACCAACTCCTCTAAGCTCACAAATACTTTGCTCAATGGCAAGAATTATCTTACATGGGCAAAGGCTTGCATCTAGAGCGCTCAGCGGTCGAGAGATGCGAGAATACATCACCGGAGAAAATAAAGAGCCAACATCCGCAAACCCAAATTTGCTGACCGAAATCGAAAAAAAGGCAGCAAAGAAATGGAGAACCCAAAACGATAAAATCATAACATGGCTCACAAATTCCATGGAGCCATCAATTTCAGAACTCTTTCTACTTGCTGACACGGCTTTTGAGTTGTGGCAAGCCGTGAAAGACATGTACGGGCAAGAGAATAATTATTCTCGTATCTACCAACTCAAGCAAGAAATCCAGCAAGAAAAACAAGGCAATAGAAAGCATATAGAGTACCTTGGTGCTCTTCAAAAGAAAAAAGATGAGCTCCGATCGTACCGGCCGCCAACTACCGATTTGACAATAATTAAACAACGGCAAGAAGAAGATGACATATTTGAGTACCTTGCCGGTTTAAATCCCAGCTATGAGGCGGTGCGGGCTCAGATTATGAACACCCTTCCCCTTCCTTCTTACTCCCAAATCAAGAACATGATTCAACAGGAAGAGAGCCGAAGAGAGACAATGGGTGGTCCACAACTCACAATTGGAGAGGGACACGAAACCCATGGCTTTGCAGCAGCAAAAAAATCCAATTTTCCCAATTTCGGCCAAAACCCTAGATCTCAAAATTACTCAAATCACAGTGAAATTGAAAAGTGTACGGGGTGTAAGAAGGAGGGACATACACATGAGAAGTGTTGGTTTCTTCATCCCCATCTGAAACTGAAATTTTGGAAAAAGGGGATCTCCGCAGGAGGTAAAGGAGACTGGAATGAAGAAAAAACAAAATATTGGAATGAAGGTAGAGGCGCTGATCAAAGAGGGGGTGCGGAGCAAAAATTAAATTGGCCATCACGTGGGGCCTACGCTGAAATGTTGGATGTATGCGAAGCAGGAGGGAATCGCATGCTACAGGCCGGGCCAAAACCAAAAAATGCTGAATCTAATCCAAATAAAATGTTAGGCGCTGGAAATACAGCATATTTCGCTGGCGGGTCAGATTCAAGCCGAAACGGGTCAGAAGGTGCAGCAGATCAATTGCAGTCTCTAATTCAACAGATGTCTGTGCTGCTGACTCAACAAAATCAATCTAAATTTTCTGGTATTTCTTCACACTCAAAAAATTCTAATTTATTAGATAAAATAATTATTGATAGTGGTGCTACGGACCATATGTTTGGTAATCAAGCACTTCTAAAAAATCTAGACATGACAAAAAACGACCAATTTGTTTTTGTAGCTAACGGTATGAAGGCTAAAATAAACGGTATAGGTGAAACTATATTTTGTAATAAAAAAATATTTAATGTGCTATATTTAGATACGTTTCCTATAAACTTACTTTCGGTTCAAAAATTAACGCAAGAATTAGATTGCGATGTAATTTTTTCTTGTAAAAATGTTGTATTTCAGGACCGGGAAACCGGAACGAAGATTGGTGAAGGATTTCTTGAAAACGGACACTATTTTTTGAACTCAAAAAATTATTTTTGTGCTTCCGCTAAATCCATTGATATTGGACTTTGGCATAGAAGATTCGGGCATCCTTCCGACAAGATTTTAAATTTTATTTTGGGTTGTAAGAATTTAAATTGTGCCAATTGTGAAGTTTGTAAATTGGCAAAACAAACAAAACTTCCTTTTTCTCATTCCAATAGCAAAAGTGAAAATATGTTTGATTTAATTCATTCGGATGTTTGGGGACCGGCCCCAATTGATTCATATAATGGATTTAAATACTTTGTTATTTTTATCGATGATTTTTCAAGAACCACTTGGTTATACTTACTAAAATCAAAAAGCGAAGTTTTTAGTAGCTTTAAAGAATTTTTTTGTCTCATAGAAAATCAATTTAATGCAAAATTAAAAATATTTAGGTCGGATAACGGAACGGAATTTGTCAACAAAAATTTTGCCACATTTTTTAGGGAAAAAGGAATTATACATCAAACCACTTGCATCAATACACCCGAGCAAAATGGAGTGTCGGAAAGAAAAAATAGGCATTTGCTAGAAATGACAAGAACATTAATGTTTCAAAATAATGTTCCTAAAATATATTGGTCGGATGCCATACTTTGCGCCACACATTTGATTAATAGATTACCAAGTTCAAGATTAGAAAATAAAATCCCACTAGAAATTCTTTACCAACGAAAAATAACATTTGATCATTTAAAAATATTTGGATGTACAAGCTTTGTACATATTAAAAGAAAAGACAAACTAGATTTTGTATCAACAAAAACTATTTTTTTAGGGTATTCATCCTTTAAAAAGGGGTACAAATGCTATGACCCTATTAATAAAAAATTATTTATTTCTAGAAATGTTATATTTTTTGAAAATGAACCATATTTCAAAAAATTGGGAGAAATTCAAGAGTCTAATCAAATTCAAAATGAAACAATAAATTCGGTAACACCCTATATTTCTCAAAATAATTTAGAAGAAAGTGATACAAGTGATGTCGAGGATGATAATAATAACGATATAAATGAGACCGAAGTAGGAAGTAATTCGGGACTTAGACGAACATCTAGAATATCACAACCATCGAGTAGACTTAGAGATTATGTAACTTATACCGTCCTATACCCTATACAAAATTTTGTATCATATGGAAAAATTTTGCCTTCATACCAAGCCTTTCTTGCTACTATAGACAATGAAATAGAACCAAAAAATTACCAAGAGGCCATTCAAAATTCAATTTGGAATAAAGCCATGAAAGAAGAGCTAAAAGCTCTAGAAAAAAATGAAACTTGGGAAATTGTTTCATTACCGGAAAGTAAAAAACCCGTTGGGTGCAAATGGGTTTACAAAATTAAATATAATTGTGATGGTACCATAGAACGGTATAAGGCAAGGTTAGTGGCCAAAGGATTTACCCAAACCTATGGTATAGATTACAACGAAACCTTTGCACCGGTTGCAAAAATGAATACCGTTAGGGTTTTATTCTCCATTGCCGTAAACAATGGTTGGAATTTATATCAAATGGATATTAAAAATGTATTTCTTCAAGGAACACTTGAGGAAGAAGTTTATATGACCCTTCCACCGGGTCATGTAAAAGGAAAAAATGCTAACCTTGTTTGTAGGTTAAACAAATCAATCTATGGACTTAAACAATCTCCAAGGGCATGGTATGGCAAGTTATCTCAATATTTAACTTCTTGCAACTTTAAAATTAGTAATGCCGATCACTCCTTGTTTACCAAAAATGAAGGAAAAAATATTACCCTTGTGTTAGTTTATGTAGATGATTTAATAATTACCGGAAACAATTTAGAAGCAATTAGAAAAATCAAATCCCAATTAAAAGAAAAATTTGACATTAAAGATTTAGGGTATTTAAAATATTTTCTAGGAATAGAAGTAGCATTCTCAAACAAAGGCCTATTAATTTCACAAAGAAAATACACCTTGGACTTGTTAAAAGAAACCGGTAAATTGGGTTGTAAACCGGCACCTACACCAATAGATAATAAGTACAAATTAAATACCGAGGATGGTGAATCCTTAGAAAACATAAACCAATTTCAAAGACTCGTAGGAAAATTAATTTACCTTACGGTCACTCGTCCGGATATCTCTTTTTCCGTAAGCCAAATTAGTAAATTTATGCATTCACCAAGGACACCACATTTGGAGGCCATAAATAGAATTTTAAGATATTTAAAAGGTAACCCCGGTAAAGGCATATGGATGAAAAATAATAATTCTAATGCAATATGTGGCTATTCCGATGCAGATTGGGCCGGTAGCTTTGATAGAAAATCCACCACCGGCTTTTGCACATTTGTAGGCGGAAACTTAGTCACATGGAAAAGCAAGAAGCAAAATGTCGTGGCACGATCGAGCGCGGAAGCGGAGTATCGAGCCATGGCATCAACCGCAAGCGAATTGATATGGCTCAAACAATTGCTTAAAGACATGGGAATCAACGTTGATCAACCCATGAAGATGTATTGTGATAATAACTCGGCTCGACACATTGCACTAAATCCCGTATTCCACGAACGGACCAAACACATAGAAGTCGATTGCCATTTTATTAGAGAGAAGGTCCAAGCCAAGGAAATAGAAACACCATTTGTTCGAAGTAAAGATCAACTAGCGGATGTTTTTACAAAAGGATTAGATCCTAAACCATTTGAAGAAATCACAACCAAGCTAGGATTACTTGACATTTACAAGCCTAGCTTGAGGGGGGGTGTTGAAGAATAATCTCAGAATTTAAATTCATCATAGATTAGGGGTATATATGCAAAAGTGTAAATAGGGACAGCTGTACCAAACAGTAACTAGAATAGGTACCAACGGTAAAATTCTAACCGTTGGAGCAAATGTAATATAAAGATAAACCTCTTCAATGTAAAAATTAGAACGTTAAGAAATAAGAAAAATCAATTCTCCTCAGTCCTTTGCATCTCTGAAAAATAACAGAATCCATTCCCAATGCATTACAACCTGGGAAACTTATTGAGTTGAGTGATCTGGCACTTGATGATTTCATATCACTTTTGAGATATCATCCAATTGATGGTTTGAAAATCAATGATCCACAATTAAAGAATCATTTGAGTGATATTGTGGACCAGATTGCCATAAAAATGAATAAATCGCCTTTGGCAGCTAAGGTTGTTGGTAACTAGTTGCGTAAACGGCCAAATATCACGTTTTGGCGAGCTACTATAGAAAATGTTGACTTGAGCGACACTGGCAATATTTTTCTATGGAGCTTTCACCGCTTTGATGTGCAATTACAACGGTGCTTCTTATTTTGTAGTGTTTTCCCAAAGGTGCAAGATTTTATGATACGGTATCTTCTTTTTGGGTGGCACTTGATTTTATCCAACCCTCAGAAGATAATAGAAATGTTGAAGATATAGGTTTGGAATACTTTAAAATAATGGTAGCAAACTCTATTTTTCACCCAGTGGATAAAACTCCTAAATTATATACCATGCACGATCTCCTTCACGATCTTGCAGAAAAACTCTCTGTTGGAGATAGTTTTAGGGTAACAAATACTGAGAGAAAAATCCTAAAACCGTGCAACATGTATATCTCCGAGTTAACAATGAAATTCTGAAAGAGAAACTATCCAGTATATGTAACTTAGTAACTTGCGTACCCTTATCTTGGGAAGCCCATTTATTGATGAAATTAGTGAAATCATTACTAATATATCTATAAATTTTAGAAATTTGAAGGTGTTAGAGGTAATATCCAGTGGCTATTAAATAGTGCCCAGAGTTATAGGAAATGTGAAGAACCTACGGTTTCTATCTTTTTGGAGAGGTTCAATTAACGAGTTGCCGGATTCAGTATTGCAGCTCTACCATCTTCAATTTTTAATTTTACCCTCGTCTGTAAAGACTCTTCCAAACATGTTGAGTAACTTGATCAAGCTGCGACGCATTGAAATGTATGACAATAATGCTAATCTGGTCACTACCTTACCTCCAGTACCTTACCTAGGCAAAATTAACTTCACTCCAACATTTGAATGAATTCCATGTGAGAAAAGTGAAAGGATACGAAATGCATCAACTGGGATGTTTGAAGGAGATTGGTGGTCCTCTAAGAATTGTAAATCTAGAGAATGTCAGAGATAAGGAAGAAGCTGTTCAAGCAAGGCTAATCGATAAACCAAAACTTAAAAGGCTGGAGTTAGTGTGGGCTGAGTCAGCTGAAAATAATGGCTTAAAAGTAGAGGTTATTGAGGCCCTACAACCCCCAACAAATTTGGAGTGGCTTAGAATTCATGGGTATAGGGGCTCGACATATCCAACATGGTTGCAAGAAGGTTCCTTTATAGAGAATGTAAGAGGTGCTAGGTTTAACACTTGTAATGCTTTGACAGTTCTTCCCCAAAATTTTCATCAATTTCGTCATTGCTCTGAACTTGTACTTGAAAAATTAGGGATTTTGAGAGAATTGTCTATTTAACCAGAATACCTTGCTACGCTATCAATCAATAAATGCCCGTCTTTGATTTTAGTATGTGAAAATGAGTTGCAAGTGAATGAAAACCAAAGCAGCCTTGAGCAAAATATATATCTAGTGTTGGTGATGCCAAAGATGTACTTGATCATGAACTCAAAAGTTTTGACCAAACATGCTCAAAGGAAAATTGTGCAGAGCTGCTTCAAATTATGGAAAGTGCTGCAGAGGTTAATCAGTTGGAATATGTGGAAAATGTAAATAACGCTTGGTGGCGTTGTCATCAACAACGGATGAACTTTATTTTTAGCCTTCCACCAGAAAGAGCTAAAGCAAATAAATTGAAATTACCCTCCATGCTTCGTGTGCTTCATCTTGGCTATTGTTTTGTATCTGATGGAGTGTTGTTGGGTAGCTTGAGAGGAATGATCACTCTTGAAGAATTATACTTATCAGGCATCATGACAATAACTGCACTTCCTCCAACTCAATTCATGGAGTCTCTGCAGAGCCTTCGAGTTGTAGAGATCGAACATTGCTGGTATCTAAGATCACTCGGTGGTCTTCATGCACTCCCTTCTCTCCAGTGCTTTCTGATAGAGGACTGTTGGTGTTTGGAGATGGACAGTCCTTCTTCACCACTGCCCCGCACTCTGCAGTCGTTTACCATTAATAGATGCATAGTTTCTCAGGGTTTTTTTAATGGTGATCTTCCATACCTTACTTGAATCATTGGTGCTTGTCCTGTGCATCGGTCTTAAAACCATTGAGGGCTTAGAATCACGTCCTTTCATTAGTACTCTTCATTTAGTTCTACTTTCAGATCTTGATGTAGATTCTATTCGGAAGTGTTGGCAAGGTTGTCGAGAACAATTGTATATCAGCAACTCGTTGATGATCAACAAGATTTTATCATTCCCAGATTTTGTTCCTCCACAATTATTGTCTATCAGATAATGCCAAGAACAAGCAATATCATTTGAGAAATCCGATCACCTTCAATCTATTAAGGTGCTCAGATTTATGAATTGTGATAATATGAGGATGATACAAGCTTTGAGTTACTTCTCTACCCTCGAGTTAATTTATGGTTTTTATCGACGGCCCAAAAATATCGGAGTTGACAGAACTGCCAAGTTCAATCCAACACATTACAATAAGAGGTTGCCCAATGTTAAGGGAAAGATGCTTACCAAACGGTTTAGATTGGCACAAGATTCTTTATTTTTGCTACCATTTTTGTTCTTTTCTTTTCTTTTTTGTCATTTTTCTCTATTCTTTGCATGACATTTAGGTAAACATCATTACATTTATAAAACCTTTTTTAGCAATAACTTCAAATCCTTTAGAAAGTTCTCAATGGACGAACTACTAAGCAAGAACAATAAAATTAAGTACGACCGTTTACTGGTACATAATGTTATCATTAATTTGCAACCAAAATAATATATTATAATAATGTTAAAATTTGGTAGGTACTACATATTGATAATACCATTAAGAAATTTATAAGGGCGTAACTGAAATTTATTGGGTGTTTCGGGTCCATGTTGCAAGGGGAGAGGGAGAAGTAACCGTTGCAGCGGGGAAACAAGCATCCATACATTAACGCTATAATAAATCGAGTCACCATGCGTATACAACATCACCGCATGTATGAATTTATTAGTTTTTACTTAATTAATTAATTGTAGCAAATGCCCAAATAATTTTCTTGAATTGCGATGTCAATTAGTATCGATTTGCAAAATCTGGCTTTCGACTTTTCATTGATATGTTTGTATTGAAACTTTGCTTATCATATCCTTGCTTAAGGACACGTTTAGTGCGTATACTCCGAAATTTCGATTTGCAAATTAAATTGGTACCAAGAAGTTTGAACATTTTTTCATATATATACAGGAAATGATGTTTTTATTTGTTTTTCCTAATTCTAGTTTTTATGAAATGCAGAGCCCCCTGGCTCTGCTCCAGATAGGTTAGTAACGGAGATAAGAGCAGCGGAGGGTAGGACAAAAATCGAAAATTCACCTGCTTCGGAAAAGAAATCAGAAGGAAGGTAGCAGTAGTGAGAGTGACAATTTTACTCTAGACAGGCGAAAATCATCCCCTCCTAATCAAAATGCAGCCGAAGGATTGCATTTAATTTGTAAGTTTGTTTAGGATGAGCGCTCTATGTTTTGATTTATGTTTGCTCTATCTTCACATTGGGTTTTAATTTTATACTTGATTGAGATAACTAGTTTTTATGTTTATATATGGTTTTTTGGAGTTAATTTGAACTTGATTCTAGCTTCAAAATATTTTCCTTTTCATTTCTATTTTTCTTTATTTTTGGTACCAGTAGAGGTTCGATAAGAACCTCGATTATTTAAATTAAAAATTTCATGATTTGCGATGTCAATTAGTATTGATATGCAAAATCTGGCTTTGGAATTTTCAATCAATCAGTTTGTATTGAAACTTTGCTTATCTGATCCTTGTTTAAGGACACATTTAGTGCAGATATTATTGAATTTCAATTTGTAAATTAGATTGGTATCAGAAAATTTTAACATTTTATTGTATATATAGAAGAACTTTTTTTTATTTGTTTTTCTTAACTCCAGTTTGTACGTAATGCAAAGGACCCTGTATGAACAAATGGATGAAGAATGAGTTTTTGGCAACTCGGGCGAAGGCGAACGGTCATGCATTTAAAAAGAAGGAGACACTGCAACCAGGGACCCAGCTTGTCAGTTTAAATAAAAGAACTAAACAGCATGAGAGGAGAGAAGAATAGCAGAGGCTGACAGGTGGGATCGAAACAATTAAATAAAAAAAACCAGCAGAGGAAGGACCAAGCAACTGCAAGATGGGGCCAGGAACCGATTTCGAGCAAGCCACGAGCTGCCAGTATTTTTGCCACCTTTAGATTTTCCTATTAAGTATATTATATTAGAATAACTATTATTGCATATTCATGCAGGAAATTGAAAAAATCGAAACTTTTATTGAACTTGTTCGAGGAGCTGTTTTGTGGTGTCTTGAGAGGAATAAGATTTGTTTTCAAAATTCTTTTGTTCCTACTTTGCAGACTGTGGGTTCTAAGATTATCTTTTTAACAACTTTTTGGTGCAAATCATTGAATAATGGTTCTTTACTACATTTATTCTTAATTCTTCCCTTGAGCACTACTGATATGCCATGTCAGGTTCTGATTCCATTAGGGGAAGAGGTGGATCTAGCAAAGGGGATATGGCCGACGTTAAGGCTATACCAGCACTTCAGGATCTAGAAGAATGAACCTCTATGCTTGGGATATGATACCTAAATAGTTGTTGGACTGATTTCTAGTCTTTTTGTGTGTTTTTATCAGTACTGGTCTTTGCAGTGTCTTGATGGCTTTCGGTGATATATTAGACTATATTTGGTTTGTTTTACTGTATTTTTTATGATACTGGTATGTACCAGTTTATGTATATGTTCCTGCTCCAGAGTTTTGGAGTTAGCAACAATGACTTTCTGCTTTCTAATGAAATCGGCGGGAAAATCCCACTTTTTCAAAAAAAAAATATAACGAGTTAATCATGAATCAGACTCCACTGGGTCCGAGTCTTTATAATCAAGAAACAAATTTGATTTTTATCTAACTCGATTCAGCTCACATGTTTATATTCTGAAGACGATAAAATTTAAAATTTCAGTTTTATTAATTAAACGAATTAGTAGGCCACAACATGTTTAAATAAAATTAATTTCGAAACCAAAAGAGACCTCAGTCCTATTAATTTCCAGCAGCCCATGTGTTTCTCCTCTAAAAATATAACCAACAAAAATTGACCAACTATCACATCTCTCTTCCCAAACAGCACTCCCTCTAAATCCTTCTCTTTTGTTTGGAAATTTCTGCTTTAAGATATTATAAACCATGATATTTTGTTTATAATGGTTGCATGAATTTCATTGATTGTAATATGATAAGTACATATAAATATTGATTAGAATAAATTATTGTTCTTAGATTGTAGGAATTTATGAAATAGTATTTCTTAATTAAAATCTGAAAAAAAAATTCTTTAATGATATTATAATCTGAAATTCTATTTATTAATAATTATTCTCTTCAATTATAGTAAATCTGAAAATTTAAAAAATTCATGAGTATCTTTTTAAGATTATTTGGAAATTTCCTTATTAATAATTATTCTCTTCAATTATATTAAAATCTGAAAATATAAATTATTAATGAGTGTTTCTTTAAATTTATTAAAATCTGAAATTTTTCTTTATTAGTAAGTATTCTTTTCAATTTATATTATAATCTGAAACTTTTGTTTATTAGCAATAACTTTTTTAGTAATTTTAAAATCTGAAATTATTCTTTTTATTTAATTGGATATTCATTTGTAATCAAATAATTGTATATATAAGTTATTACATCTAATCAAAGTTTTCGCTCAAAGGAGCAAATAACAGAAGCAAATTATTATTATTTTTCTTTCTTTCTTAGGAATACTAAACAAAGAGAATATCCAATATGAGATTAAGCCGAACTTAAATTGGCAGACCTTTTAATTAACAAAACAACATCTAATATGATATCTAATTGAAATTATGATCCTTGATAATTCCCTAAATAGGAAACTAATTAAAAGTTTAAGAGTTAGGATTAATAACATATAGCATTAAGGATTTTAGGAAACGGGAATAAGTGAATTCAGCATTATTAATTAAAGGTATGTTTAAGTTTTAGGTTCGACTTTTAAAGATTTAACGAGGTCAGAGATGATCAAGAATTTACTCAGATATCATATATGGCCCGGATTTTCTAAACTATATAAAATTATTACTTATCATTTTATGTGCATTTATTTTCATATAGTTGAATTATAAATGTTGATTTCGAACTAACGGTTTTATATTGTTTAGAGATTATTAAGATAAGATTATTTGTTTGATCAAAGGACTTTATGTGGATAGAATATGCTGAGTTAATATACGTGACATGAACAGATAACTAAAGCGAACAGGGGCTGATAAGTTCGTCTATCGGGATGTATATATTGGGTCTGGTGTTCGACTAGACTCTTCGTTAACGTGACTGTATGCGGAAGAAGTCCTGTCATAGGTCAAGACCTAGTATAGGGTGGACTCACCGTCAAGTGAGACAGCTAAGACCTAGTATAGGACAGACTCCCCGTCTAGTGAGGCAATTAATAAAGGAAATGAATTAACGAAAAATTTGAAAGAAAATGAAAGTAGTTATGATCATAGGATTGCATTAGAGATGTATGAGCATTTATTTATTATTTATTTATTTCATATTTTTTTAGAATTATGTTAATTTTACAAAATCTAGAATTGGAACTGAATTTTGTACTGAGAGAATGTTTGAATATATCATCCTCCACTTTTATGTGGGTCGTTCTCGATAATGAGGAAGAGGCATCAGAACAAGAACGTGAGTAAAAACATGCGGAATAATCCATATTTAAATTAAATGTCACTTATGTTTAATTTTGTTTATGTGTTTAATTATTTTCGAGTAAATTGGTACACTTAAAAAGACATGGTTGTTACTGTATTTTTAACTATATATGTCGTGACCGCTGTTAAACTACTTTAATTATTGTTGTAAAACTATTATTTATAAAATTATTGTGTGATTTATAAATGTTATTAATAATGTATATGATGTGTGTACATGCGTAGTATTTGTACACGACGGTTTGTCTTCGGATGTGACGTCTATAATAAAAACAGAACAATTGTAGCGAATGTATAATGTCGCCAATATTAGCCGGCTTTTTTTCTTTCCAGCTAAAAAATAAGAAAATAATTAATTAGTTATTAAAGTGATATCATGTGTAGTGTAGTGTAGATGAAGGACGAGCGGAAACAATAATTCAAATCTCCAGTCTTCACCCCAGCCCACAAAATTTGTTTATCTCATTTCAATCCCTTAAAAGAAAGAAAAGAATATATATATATAGAGAGAGAGAGAGAGAATGGCTAACATATATACAAACGTTTGTTCGTTGACTCAGGAACAAATGGTTCGGTTCTCCGATTTTCAAAGTCCAAACAGGCGATCCAAACCGTTAGATATTCAATCTATATTAAAATGTGCTTGGAGACCAAATTTTACATTTTTTGGAATTTGTATTAAGCTGGTTTGAAAACCGCTGTTTTTCAATGCTGCAGAAATTTAATAAAAACAGCAGTTTTCAAACCATCTTAATAAATAGTAAAAAAAATTCCAAAAAATGTAAAATTTGGTCTCCAAGCACATTTTAATATATATTGAATATCTAACGGTTTGGATCGACTGTTTGGACTTTGAAAATTGGAGAACCGAACCGTTTGTTCCTGAGTCCAAGAACAAACGTTTGTATATTAGTCATTCTCTATATATCTATAGCAAAGCTAGGGTGTGATGTGCTCACCAAGAAGATTTGGTGAGCACAACTCCAAAAGTATATCGGATCGGCTTCAAACGGCGAATCCAAACCATTGAAATTTATGTACTTCATGAATGATGCATGTACATGTAAAATTTTAAAAGTTTCGAATTTATTTGCTACAAGGTCAAGCGGTCAAAGAAATGAACCCAAAATAATATATAAATCCACTTATAAAATATCTTATAAAAGGTTCATTTCTTTGACCGCTTGACCCAAATAAATTCAAAACTTTTAAATTTTTGCATGTACATGCATCACTCATGAAGTACATGAATTTTAATGGTTTGGATTCACCGTTTGAAGCCGATCCGATATATTTTTGGAGTTGTGCTCACTAAATTCTCTTGGTGAGCACATGACACCCTAGCTTTGCTCATATATATATATATATAGTGCTTGGCTATTATGCTTATATAAGCATATGCCCACATATGCTTAAATGAGCATTTTTGCGTTTCTAATGTTCAAATGGTCGATCCGACCGTTCATCTTGTTCTACATATTAATATGTGCTTGGAGACCAAATTTTACATTTTTCTGAATTTGTTTACTATTTATTAAGCCACTTTGAAAATTGCTGATCATATGGTCCAGAATTTTGGAAACACTGTTTTTACTGTTCACCCAGATCAGCAATTTTCAAAGTGGCTTAATAAATAGTAAAAAAATTCAGAAAAATGTAAAATTTGGTCTCCAAGCACATATTAATATGGAGAACAAGATGTACGGTCGGATCGACCATTTGAACATTGGAAACGCAAAAATGAGTTATAAGCATATGTGGGCATATGCTTATATAAGCATAGTAGCCAGCCCCTATATATATATATAGATAGATATATATATATATATATAGATATAGATAGATATATATATATATATATATAGATATATATATATAGAGTAGAACTAGGGTGCTCCTAAGCTCACCAAGCCCTTCCGCGAGCGCGACTCTAAAACCTATCAAATTGACTTCAAACGACATTTCCAAACCGTTAGATGTTCAATCTATATTAAAATGTGCTTGGAGACCAAATTTTACATTTTTTGGAATTTTTTTACTATTTATTAAGATGGTTTGAAAATCGCTGTTTTTATTAAAATTCTGCACCATTGGAAAACAGCGATTTTCAAACCATCTTAATAAATAGTAAAAAAATTCCAAAAAATGTAAAATTTGGTCTCCAAGCACATTTTAATATAGATTGAACATCTAACGGTTTAGAAATGTCGTTTGAAGTCAATTCGATAGGTTTTAGAGTCGCGCTCACGAAGGGCTTGGTGAGCTTAGGAGCACCCTAGTTCTACTATATATATATATATATATATATATATATATATAGAGGAGGGTTAAAATGCACCCTCCCTTTTGTGCTCCTAACGTGCACCCTCTCCTCATATTTTTATTTTCAAGTTCAAATAGTCGATTCGAACCTTCCAACGTGTTCTTCATATTAAAATGTGCTTGGAGACCAAATTTTACATTTTTTGGAAATTTTTTATTATTTTTTCAGAATTTTTGATTAAACTAAACAATAATAAAAAATTCAGCAAAGTGATGATTTTCAAAAAATTTCAAAAAATAGTAAAAAATTTTCAAAAATTGTAAAATTTGGTCTCCAAGCACATTTTAATATGAAGAACACGTTGGAAGGTTCGAATCGACTATTTGAACTTTGAAAATGAAGATATGAGGGGAGGGTGCACGTTAGGAGCACAAAAAGAGGGTGCATTTTAACCCTCCTCATATATATATATATATATATATATAGAGAGAGAGAGAGAGAGAGAGATTGGCTAATGTAATAACGTTAGAACTTCGGCCGAAGTTCTAACGAGTCGTTTATTAGTTTTAAAATCCAAACAACCGATCGAACCGTTCAACTTTTTCTAAATATTGAAATGTGCTTGGAGACCAAATTTTACATTTTTTGGAATTTTTTTACTATTTATTAAGCCACTTTGAAAATCGCAGATCTGCTGTGAATAGTAAAAAACAACAAAATTTTCTAGACCACCGGATCAGAATTTTCAAAGTGGCTTAATAAATAGTAAAAAAATTCCAAAAAATGTAAAATTTGGTCTCCAAGCACATTTCAATATTTAGAACATGTTGAACGGTTCGGATCGGTTGTTTGGATTTTGAAATTGCAAAAACGACTCGTTAGAACTTCGGTCGAAGTTCTAACGTTATTACATTAGCCAATCTCTATATATATATATATATAGAGAGAGAGAGAGAGTGAGGCTATGGTGCTATGCATAGCACGGATGGCTAGTGTACTATGACTCAATATGGTACTTTTTAAAATCCTAACGACCGATCCGAACCGTTCAATGTGATAACCATATGAATATGTACTTGCAAAATAAATTTTATATTTTTTTGAATTTTTTTTACTATTTTTTTAGATAGGTAGGGTTTAGGGTTTAGGGTTGAGTCGGTTTAGCACATTTCAATATTTAGAACATGTTGAACGGTTCGGATCGGTTGTTTGAGTTTTGCAAATTGAAAAAGTAGCCCGAAGTAAAGAGGGCTGTTTACTTTGCAAAGCACCATAGCGTTACTCATATATATATATATATATATGGGAGGGTTCGTTACAACAAATTTGAGTTACAATAACCATTCTTTTCACTTTCAAAGTCCAAATCGTCGATCCAAACCGTTCAACATGATTATCTAAATAAAATGTGTTTGCAGATCAAATTTTACATTTTTTTGAATTTTTTTACTATTTATTAAGATGGGTACAAAATTCAATGGTCTGAATATGACTATTTTTTGTAAAATATTTAATAAATAGTACAAAAATTCAAAAAAATGAAAATTTTGATCTGCAAGCACATTGTATTGTGGAGATCATGTTGAACGGTTTGGATCGACGATTTGGACTTTGAAAATGAAAACAATGGTTGTTGTAACTTTGTTTTAACTCAAATTTGTTGTAACTTTATCCCTCCTCATATATATATATAGAGAGAGAGAGAGAGAGTGGCTAATATCAAACCGTTTGCACCAAGGCCCTCGTGCAACCAAGTCGTTTTTGGATTTTCAAAGTCCATACAGTCGATCCAAACCGTTAGATGTTCAATCTATATTAAAATCTGCTTGGAGACCAAATTTTACACTTTTTTGAATTTTTTTACTATTTATTAAGCCACATTGAAAATTGCTGATACGGATGAACAGTAAAAATAGTGCAACCAAATTCTGGACTATGTGATTAGCAATTTTCAAATTGGCTTAATAAATAGTAAAAAAATTTCAAAAAATGTAAAATTTGGTCTCCAAGCAGATTTTAATATAGAGATTACATCTAACTGTTTGAATCGACTGTTTGGACTTTGAAAATCCGAAAACGACTTGGTTGCACGAGAGTCTTGATGCAAACGTTTTGATATTAGCCACTCTATATATATATATATATATATATATATATTCTCATAACTCTTTGTGCCCAACGTTGGGGGTTTGTATCCTGTAGAAGTAACTCAAATTTTATGTTTGGATTCGAATCGTGGGATCAGTATCTACACAAATATTAAAGTGGATAGGTTAATTTGGTGAATTTTCAACTTGAATTGAATTGGTCTGAATTTTTCAAATTTTGAGTCCGGATTGGAACTCTAAATTTAATTAATTAAGTTATTTGGGATCCGCTCCTCCAACATTCGGCACTCCAAGATCATGATTTTTATGGGTCACGTCAGACTCGGTCAAGGTTGAGTAATTTGGGTCCCATTTCAGATTCTAATAAATATTTTCTTGGACTGGTTTTAATTGGTTCTCTAGGCATAATAAAAGTTGCAGCTATGCCGGCCTACAATTAATTTATGATTAGTAGTTGACTAAGACACGTAGAAATTTCAGCTAAGTCGTAATGAAAAGCCTTGGCCAATACAAAACGGTCAAGTATGGTAGGCAGTCTCTTTTAATCTCGTTCACACAGGTGTGCCTGATAGCTACACCATGAGTTCATTTATTAAATTTCAACTGTATTTGTTTAGATATTTACAAAATTACTGTATTTGAATGGTTGAGAAATAATAATTTTTTATCTATCTAAAAAATAGTAAATAATTTTAAAAAAATATAAAATTTGGTGTCTAAACACATTTTATAATTGGGTACATCTTCTTGTGTTCGCTATGGCTTAATTTCACTATGCATCGGTGTTTCGGGAGGTATCTGTCGACCGTTGGACATGCCGAAACCATCTCAATTAGTGTTGGATGAGTTTCTCTTCAATCGGTGCTACTCCAAATCTGTCATGTATATCATTGTTTTTAATTTGGTCATGTATTGTATAGCCACAGATCCACGGCAACATACGCGCACATCTGTGCTATACTTAATTTTTGGATGTGTTGGCTTTGACGGCAAATGATTGGCTCTGAGGGCTAGGCACGGGGTCCCGACCCCGAACCCGTCGGCTGCCCGCAGACTTCTCGAGCTGCTGAAGCGGCGATAGCAGGTCGCTGCGTGCCGGCCGGGGGACGGGCCGGAAATGGTCCCCTCAGAGGTCTTCCTCGAGTGACGAACAACTTATTCAAAACTAGTACGGACAAAAAGAATCCGACTATTTGAAGCATATCCGATTGATTTTTAAAGCCGTCGCACGTTATGTCACTCACGTGAAAATTTATATATATATATATATATATATATATATATATATATATATATATATTCCTTTTTGTCTGAAACACGTAAAATTTTATTTATTCAACAAGCAGTACAATACAGCTAACATACATAATGGCTATATAAGAGATCACTGAATAGGCAGTAGTCACTTGAGTTGATCTCTTATTTTAATCTCTTAGCATCGACACCGAAACCTCACCAATGGACAACCTACTCTCCAATAGAAAATTTCATCTTAAGGGCTGCTCTGTATTGTACAGGGAGGCGGTGTCAAAGTGGCAGTACCCGACTGCAATCGCATTCAGATACGCCAATTTCATCTTCTCCACCTCCGGTATGGACGGGTACTCGACAGTTCCCATGCCCACCACCGGCATCACATGTTCAGTGCCAGTTTTGAGATCTTCTCACTGATCGCCATCTCTCTGTTTCTCTCTGTTTCTCTGTGGCTAGTGTGGGAAATTTTTTATTGGTAGTAATTAATAGAAAAAATATAAACAAACAGTAAGAGTATAGTAATATTTATATTTATAGTAAGATCGGTAGGAATTATACCGATCTTAAAAATAAAAAAGTTTGGATCGATAATAATTTTACCGATCTAAACTAGTTTTTTTCTTTTTTCCTTTTAATTTTTTCTAGTAAGATATATTTTTTTACAAAAATAGATAAAGTACCTTAAAATTTAGATATATCAAAAATATTCCATCTATTTTTTGAAAAACTTTTCTTATTTTACTAGAAATCAAATATAAAAATTCTCTCCATCTATACATCAGATTAAAAAAAATATTAAGATCGGTAGAATTCCTACCGATCTTACTACCAATATAAATATTAATGTAATCTTATCATTTGTCTCTCTTATTTTCTACTAATTACTGCCAATAAAAAATTTCCGGATTAAAACCCAAACTTTGAGGTAATGCAGAGGATTTGGATTCCAGATATTTAACGATAAGAGTGGTTGAGCAACACGAGAGATTGATGACTTCATATTAGATTAAAATACCTTATATTTTGAGTTTGAATCTGATCGGTTCATTTATAATAGCACGAATCTTAAAGTTGTAGAAATCGACTAGTCACGACGAATAGATTAGTCAAAAGCATCTTTTTTCTTTCGTCACTGCTGACGTCTGCTAAGCCATTTTAGATGATATTCAGTTATTCTATTCTAGATGAAAAGAGTTCACAAAATTATGATAGAAGTAATTGTGTTTAATTATCATCTAAAATGTTTTCAAGTAATTTTATATATCTGCCCTAGAAAATGATCACACTTATTTCTGGGAGGGTATTAATAAAAATCACGGGCTAACATACACAATGGCTATGTAAGAGATCACTGAATAGGCAGTACTCACTTGATCTCTTATATATTTTAATCTCTTAGCATCTACACCGAGACCTCACCAATGGACAACCTACTCTCCAATGGAAAATTTCATGAAACAGTTCCAAAGCAATTCGTTCTCCCGCCTGAGAAGCGCGTGCCTGGAGAGGTTAATTCCACTGTGAGTTTACCAGTGATTGACCTGAGAGGTGGGTCTCACTTCCATGTAGAGGACCGTGATCAGATTATTCGAGAAGTCCTCCGCGCTGGCAAAGAGTTTGGTTTCTTTCAGGTGAATGGATCTACTTGTTTGCTTCCAAGTTATAACTGTTGATTTGTGTGGTTATTTGAATTATTCCTGTTTTATCTTAGGTGATAAATCATGGTGTATCAGAGCAATTGATGCGAGATATGATACGGGTCACAGAGGAGTTCTTTAACATGTCGAAGGAGGACAAAGCAGCATATTATTCTGAAGACACATCAAAGACGAATCGTCTTTTCTCTAGTTCTGATCTTTCTAAAAAAGATGGACCGAGGTATTGGCGTGATTGCCTTAGACTAGCCTGCTATCCCGTACCAGAAACCATAAATGATTGGCCTGATAAACCAGCAAAACTAAGGGAGGTTCTTGCAAAATTCATAGTTGAGGCAAGAGATGTATCAATGACTCTGCTGAGCCTGATTTCCGAAGGATTGGGTCTGAAACAAGGGTATTTTGAAGGAGACTTAAGTTCAGGCCAGGCTATGCTAAATGCGAATTACTACCCGCCTTGCCCAGCACCCGATCTGACGCTTGGCTTGCTCCCACACTGCGACTTCAACTTGATAACCCTTCTTCTCCAGGGAGCTGTTAGCGGTCTCGAAATCATGCACCAGAGCAAATGGATCAGGGTAGACCCAATCCAAAATGCATTAGTTATAAATTTCGGCCATCAGTTAGAGGTTAGTTTTAATTTGTTTATATATTTACTGTTACAACTTTTCCTTTATTCTGATACACATTATGATTGATTGATCAGATAATAACAAATGGAGTATTGAAAAGCGTTGAGCATCAGGCAGTTACAAACTCAGGTGCAGCAAGGACATCTTTGGCCGTGTTTATAATGCCGGCCAAGGAGAGCTTCATTAGCCCCGCAAAAGAAATTGTTAATGAAGAAAAACCCTCCCCTTCACAAATCTTTTGTTTACAAGGATTTTTTAAGAATTTATATTGAACTATTGGCTAAAAGAGTGGATGTTATGGAGGCTTTCAAGATCAATGGTTGAAATAAAAGTATATGATCTACATAGCCTTTGTAGTGGTGAGATGGTTGGAAAATTAATCTAACAAATACTTGCACAAGAGACATTTCCATTATTTTCAGAATAATTACAACTTAGGAAGTAGAAAATCAGCACAATATATACAGAAACATTTAATTATGTGTATGAGATGGCTCCTATATATTAATGCATTCAGTAAGGAAACAATAAATAAATCACTCTTTTTATGGTTAGGGGTTCTTTATTTGGTTATATATCTTGAAAATCAACATTTGATTCAATGACATCAATGCAAGATCCCACTGATTTGCCTGAAGACATTGCCTCAGCAAGTCGCAATCTCGCCTTTTCATGCCGGCGTAGGATTAGAACTGTGTTCAACACTGCCCATCTCACTTGAGAGTCGGCTTTCTTTTGTGTAAAACCCAAGCTCTTGAGCAAACCATCGAGCTATGTATTTCAAAACAAGAAAAGAAAAAAAAAAAAGAGCATGTAATAATTAAAGAACATTTAATCTTAGAGCAATGAAAAAAAAAACTCGCTTTTTGTGCTTTGCTACAAAATTATTGGCCAGCTTTTGAGTATGATAATTGGCCAATTGCAAATCACGGTGTAACTCAATCACAATTAGGCACCAAATAGTTAATTAAGGCTTACTTGCCATAATTAAGAAGAAACCAGTAACACCAGTATTTAAGAAGAAACCAAAATTCCAAAAAAGAACAAAAATTATGTTAAACCATACGAAGTTCATAAGATTTGACATATAATTTTTGACTAACCTGAGCAATGTCATCAAGGCCTCCTTCAGAGTAGCCATAGAGGAGATACTCTGTTGCTACACCAGCAAGCGCAATACATGAAAACCTATTTAGTGTCTGTTACAATTAAAGAGGGTCATGAACCAGCTGTTGAGTGGACACAAGAAGTAATTAGTAAACAAAAAAAAAAAATACTATGCATGCCTTGATGTGTTTGTGATTTGTGAAGTAAAGCAACGACTGAACTGTCTTTTTTGAGTTTCATGGCCTATTTTTTTATGTGAAGTTGCACACTGAACAGTAATGAAAACCAAATTTGGGTTAAAAACCAAAGGTGAAGTGAGACAGTAATTGAGTTATTGTTAGTTAACCAAGAATTAAATACGACAAATTAAACTAGACTGAACTTCAATGCATGTAAGAAGCTTAATTGGGGCATGATTAGGGTATGATGGAAAAAAGAGAGAATTAAATTACCATACCATAAATAGATGGCAAATTAAAAAAGATAGGAAATTTATATAGCATGCTGAAAGGATAAGTGATTATACCTTGGCAGAAACCTTTCTTGAGTCCATCTGCACACAGAGGAATAGCATTAGAGTTGATTTCAACAAAAATTAATTCATAATAGTCAATTTATAAAAATAAAGAAACAATAAAGCCAAGAAAATAGAATGAACTTACTTCTTCAACAAACTCAAAATCCACAAAAGCTGTGCCAGCTTGCACATTAAGAGATCCTTGTTTGTTTAAGGTCTCTAGGCTTGTTATAGTATATCTTTTGGGTAGCACCCCGAGCAAATAGGCTATTATGAAGTGACCAGCTTCATGCTACAATATATTATTCATTAATTAAGTCAACATTGGTCAAGTAAATTGATTGTTCAAAAACTTCATCTAGTAATCTTTTCAGTATGTTAATATCAAATAATATACCTGAATAACTCTACTGTGATACTTCTGGCTTAAAGTGTGGCCAATTGTGTCAAGCAGCAAGTTCCTCACGCCTCCATTAAAATAGATCTATAAAGCTTTAATTATGTATTTGTTTAAATAACAAGTGTTATCATATGAAAATTTAAGTAACAGCACTGTTACAGGACCAATTTTCGGGTTTTCTAGTAAAAATCTAGTTCAGAATGCTAAATCTGCACAATACAGTAATTCAATCAAACTTCTGAAAACTTCAGTCTCAACCAAATTTCATATTAAAAAGGTCACAATTATACCTTGATCCCAAATCCCAGTTAAGCTTAAATTTTGCAACTAAGCTTTACTTTCTTGCAATGTGAAATTTGGTCTCAAATCCCTTGACCGAATTAAGCTTAAATTACAACTAATACTTGGTCACAATACCAATTAAGCTAAAATTTAAACTAACCCTAACATATGCAATCAAGCCTCAATTTACAAAACCCTTGCAATGTGAAATTTGGTCTCAAATCCCTTTACCTAATTAAGCTTAAATTACAACTAATCTTTGGTCCCAAATCCCAAACAAGCTTAAATTGAAGCCAATCCTAATATTTGTAATCAAGCCTCAATTTACAAAACCCTCGGAATATGAAATTTGGTCTCAAATCCCTTTACCTAATTAAGCTTAAATTACAACTAATCCTTGGTCACAATACCAATTAAGCTTAAATTGAAACTAACCCTAACATTTGTAATCAAGCCTCAATTTACAAAACCCTCGGAATATGAAATTTCGTCACAAATCCCTTTACCTAATTTCGCTTAAATTACAACTAATCTTTGGTCCCAAATCCCAATTAAGATTAAATTGAAACTAACCCTCAAATTTGCAATCAAGCCTCAATTTACAAAACCCTTTACCTATTCAACTCCTTGAGAGTACAGTACAGATAAACAATGAAATTGAACTCACCAGATCCACAGACCCCACAAAAAGTATCCCTATGGTGATGAATAGAAGCTGGATTTGAGAAAGGTCAAATGCAAACCAAGCTGCAACGCCTCCCAAAGCAAGAGCAATTTGGAGATTTCTCTCAATTGAACCCAAAGTTAGATCAACAGGCGCCAGAAATGAGGATGTATCTATCCCATTTAACTTCAACTCATCCAATGTATATAGCCTTTGCGGCACCTAAATTCCCGAAAATGAATCACCAAATAGAACCAATCTCCAGTTTATAAACTATTTTCAAACAGGGATAGCAAATTTGAGTACTAACCATAAAAAAAAAATTCCATGTGCTACCCATTTTGACCTCAATTTTAGGTTCGCTGGTTCAATTTTTGTACTAACCATCAACATTCTATTCAACCCAATTTGCTACCAAATCACACATCAATTTTTCTTTTGAATCTCAATTTTGCATGTGCTACCCATTTTGACCTCAATTTTAGGTTCGCTGGTACAATTTTCTATTCAACCAAATTTCCTATCAAATCATGCTTCAATTTTTCTTTCGAATCTCAATTTTTTTGCATGTGCTCCCCATTTTGACCTCAATTTTAGGTTCGCTGGTTCAATATTTTTACTAACCATCAACATTCTATTCAACCCAATTTCCTGTCAAATCACGCTTCAGTATTCTTTCAATTTTTTCCCTGTTCTACCCATTTTAACCTCAATTTTAGGTTCACTGGTTCAATTTATCAGTAAAATAGACACAGCTGGTACAATACTGGTACAGCACCTGTCTAGCAGCACCAAAGCACTGGAGGCCTCCAGTCTGTCCCTGCAAACTCCGAACAAGAGAGAGCGCCGCCTTGTCATCTCCTCGCCTCAGCTCCTCATCAAGTTGCGCGAGCTTTCGCAACCGCAAGGCCTCGTTTTCTGAGAATGCGCTTTCAGTCTCTCTAGAATTGACAGCTCTGACAGTAAAAGATCTGAAACGAGTAGTAAAGAATGGTGAATTGGTGCAGTAACAAGTCGCTGCTGCTGCTGCTGCTGCTACGACCATTTCCTTCGGAGCAACAGAGAGGGAAGAAGAGAGAATAGATGGAAGGAAAGAGATCCAAGTGTTTTCTCTTATATTCAATGGAAAATTAGAGTCACTGACATGTGGCTCCAAACGGACTCTGTTTTGTGGGGCCCACCCGTCATAGAGTGGTGAATTAGAACGACAGAAAAGAAGAGAGAATATCAGAATAGGTGGAACGAAAGGGATTCGAGTGATAACTGATAAGTGGAGTGAGTGACATGTGGGTTCCATGGGACTATTTAAAGAATCGGACTAATGTTCTGTGGGGGCCACTTGACAGTGATTGGTGGCTTCAACTGCATCATGGAATTGGTACCAGAGGATTCGAATTTGGAATGGGATAACAAATATTTTGTTGTTCTGTTTGGAATAGTATGCTGGATTTAGAATTTTAATATATAAAAAGCTAATAAGAGTATAAATTTCCTTTAAAATATTAATAGTTACAATAAACAATATTTTTTTTATATATTAAGCGTGAAATTTTATTCAAAAGTAAATAAGAATAACAGTGTATTAAGCATGATTTTTTTTTTTTAAAAGAAGAAGAAAAGTACACAATTGTAACACTTTATGGTTGAAGAGGAATCACAACTAAGCTTCATTATTAGTGGCATCATTCTTTTCCTGAAATCAAACAAAATAAAACATCTTTTAAACACAAAAATATATGATTTTATTAAAAGTTGTAATAAATAGTATTCTTTTATGAGGAGGGATCAAGTTATAACAAAGTTACAATAACTATTTTTTTCATTTTTAAAGTCCAAATCGTCGATCCAAACCGTTTAACATGATTATCTAAATAAAATGTGCTTGCAGATCAAATTTTACATTTTTTTGAATTTTTTTACTATTTATTAAGATGGGTACAAAATTCAATGGTCTAAATATGACTATTTTTTGTAAAATACTTAATAAATAGTAAAAAAAATTCAAAAAAATATAAAATTTGATCTGCAAGCATATTTTATATAGATAATCATGTTGAACTGTTTGGATCGATGATTTGGACTTTGAAAATGAAAAAAATGATTGTTGTAACTTTGTTGTAACTCAAATTTGTTGTAACTTGATCCCTCCTCTTCTTTTATATATAAAAAAAAACAAATATAGTAATATCTAGCTAGTTAAATCAAATCAATGACGATAAACAGAGCCTGTCTTCACAGGTCTTCATATGTTGAAATTTTTATATAATTATTTCATTATCAACACCATTGAAGAAATTTTTCTCAATATAACTAATCAAACAATCATTCAATCATTGATCTCCAGTGCTATTTTTTTGTTTGTTCTTTCATTGGAATAAACCATGTGTTTTTTTTCTTTTCCACTGTGTATTGGAGAAAGTTCAATGAATTCTCTTTGGTAATTCTTCAATTGATTTTCTAAAATAGTAAACTCTCATAGTTGAAATTTGAGGAATAGAATTGAGCAAGTTTAAGCAACTTGTCTTTGTTAAATGATGAAACAAATCATTGGAGTCTAAAATGACATAAACATAAGATTTTCGGTAGTTGTTCCATGAATCTTCGTTAAGTTCTTCTAATTGCAATCAATAACTGTGTAAAATATTTCAACACGATAGTAATGCAAATTAGTTATGTTTGTTGGTCAACGTCGTGATATACTGAATGCATACCCTCCATATTTGAAACTCAATATGTGTTTCTCACAAAATGGACACACTTTTTGGAATAACAATCCCATTCACTATGCCTCATTTTTACCGAGATTTAGCAATCCCCACTAAAACACATATCATTAACCATATCTTAATTATTTGGTCTGTACTATGACTTTGTATTTATGTTTTAAAATTTCAAACGGTCGATTTTAACCGCTCAACATAATACTTTATTCTCATATATTTGTAGAGCAAATTTTATATTTTTAAATTTTTTACTATTTTTTAGATAGATAAAGATCACTTGATCTAAAGATTCCGAACCACTCGAAGTTAGTGATTTTCGACCAAACTAACTAAATAAATAAAATATAAAAATGTAAAATATAGTCACCAGGTAAATTTTTTTTGTATCATGTTGAGCGGTTCTGATCAACAGTTTGAACTTTGAAAACAGAGATATGGTGCTATAGTAGGAACTGATTTATGTTATGCATAGTACCATAGTCTATCTGTTGTTTTTAATACTTGTGTATTTATGTAAAATTAAGGTGTCACACGTGTTTAATTGATTAAAAATTAAAAATCTAAATAATAAATAAAATAGTTAAATACTTTTTCCTTAACATTAGTGGTTTTCAAAGTTTGACTGAAGTAAATTGAGTTTTTTTTAATGTTCTAAATAGCGCGCTATAGCGTTTTTGGACCAAAAAAACTATGATGCTATGGCCATATAGCGCCGCTATAGCACGCTATTTCGCGCTATAGCGGCGCTATATGGCCATAGCGCCGTTTTTTCGGCCGTTCCGCTATGACGCAATAAACGCTATTTAAACTTTTGGTTTTTTTTTTCAAAATGTATAATAGGTTTTGCAATCAATAAAATAACTAAAATATGAATTGTCCTCGTTCAATTAATTAATATTTTTATTTTGTAATACTATAAAAAAAATTTGGCTGACATCAAATTAACACCATTAATTAATACCATTAATAGGTGGTTAGAACTTAGAAGGAAAGATGTGGGGCCCTCTGTTGACTAGCTATTAAATGTAAAAGTCAACGAAGCAAATCTTGGCCAGGTGGTATAGTATTATTGGTCTCAAGCTACGCAAATGGGTCCCCACTATTTAACAGAGCAGGTTTACCTTCGTATAGCGCACGGACTATAGATTTAAATAAGACTACTGCGCTGCATGAAGCTAAAACTACTCTGTTAAACTCTTGACACCTTTCCAAGTTCAAACGTGCGTCCACTGCTAAAGTGCTAAGTGCCAACGACTCGTCTCAAATCTGTGGCGGTCTAATCGGTCAGACAAAGTTTCGTACACTGCTATTTATTGTCCGTCCGATCCACGTAAAGATTCGTGCTAATTACTATTAAATTAGCTTGATCAAGTTAGCACGAATTTGATGTCAATCTAACGGTTGAACCCCGGTAACACTGAAATTGGTCCGACACCCATCGGACCACTCCCCACTCTGTCGGATGCACATTCGTTTCTTCTTCTTTTTTCCTCTTTTCTCCTCTTTTCTCTTCATGGTCAATATTTCTCCATTTCTCTAAAAAAAGAGAAGGGAAAAGAAAAGAAAAGAACTTTGTGCTCATTTTTCGCGCTTAGTCGCGCAAAAAAAGAAAAAAAGAAAAGATTGTAAAGAGGAGAAGAAAATTTCTCGATTGTTTGTTAGTCAATCAATCTATAGTATGAAGAGTAGGAATAGTAGTAATGAAAGAAAAGTAACAATTAGATGGATTGCAATTCTGTGTATATGTAGCTTTTGCCTTGGGATGATTTTCACCGAGAGGTTAGTATCTATCTTTTTTCTTTTATTCCACATTTTTTTTTTGTTTTTTATGGTTTTTATATAATATTTGTGATTTGATCAGATATCTTACAAACCCATTTTTTTTTTAAATCTTTTAATTAGATATCATGAACTTAGCTTTTAATTGTTTTGAATGCATATTTTTGTTTGGTTCAGATAGTAATAATTTTTTTTTATTAAATGTAACTAAATTGAGCATCAACTCTGTGTGCACTTATAAATGTGCAATTGATTCAAAGAAAAGAGACATGAATGATCTGACATTCTGGTAAAGACATCAGTTGACTGGTATTGAATCTGGAAAGACTCAACTCTAATTGATTTGTTCTCAGGGTTTGGCCTTTACCGGATTCAGATAATGATCTAATTTTAGAGAAAAAGAAGCATCAAGAGCTGGAGATTATAACTGAAAATCACGCTACAAAAAGGGTCGGTACTATTCAATTATTGTATGGATATCCTAATTATAACAGTATGAGTATATAAGGGTATTTATGTTATACTGGACAAAATTGAGAAGGTAAGATACCTAAGAAGATTATTAAGAAAGGAGAGATTAAACTGGTAATATCTGATACCTGTATCTGGTATGGCCTCATACCAGACCAAGGGAATATGGTAGCAAAATTCAAAAAGTAATTAATTCTGTATCTAATATTTCCATTTAAAAGAAAAATAAAAAAAACAAAAAAGTTGGTTCTGATTTGGTATTATGTAATGGTACTAGATCATGATAGAGATCAAAATCAAGTAGAACAGTTACCAGATGTGTCTTCTCATGGAACCTAAATTTTTGTTTTCTCTTGAAGCAATAGTTGTAAGATATATCAGAAATTGGACAGCTGTTTTGAATTTCATTTTGAATTTGAATATTTCAGAAACATGGGATCAGTACAGGTATCATGAGAGAGGTTGCCAAAACTCATGATGCAATCCAGTAAGTGAATTATAACACACTGATTTACTGTTTGATTATCCAAACTTGACAAAATATTAAAATATTAGTTTCATTGCACAGCTAGTTTTGAATTCAAGCCTTCTCATCTGGAATGTATTAAATTTATCATTTTCAAAATTTAGGGTTGTATTTACAGTAGACGACTTATGGATAAATATTAATTGATGAACTTAGGCCGGATTGCAGAAATCAAGTTTAGTTCTGAATTGAAAGGCTAATTTTTTTCTGTTGTCAGATCATTGGATAAGAGTATATCGACTTTGCAAATGGAGTTAGCTGCCAAAAGAAGCAATGAAGAGTTACTGACAAGTGATTCTCCTGCAACAACACTTACTGCTAAAAATAAGGCTAAGGCTTTTATTGTGATCGGCATTAACACGGCCTTTAGTAGTAGGAAGAGACGGGACTCAATAAGAGAGACTTGGATGCCTCAAGGTCAGATACTTTTACTCTTATTGTTATTGGCTTGTTTATATATTTTTCAGAAACTTACATTGCTGCCCCTGAAATTCCCTGAAAGCTTTCTCACATGGCTGGGTGAAGGTTATTTTCCATGAACAATTTCATACCCCTAGCAAGTTGCACAAATTATTTTTTTTCCCAAAATACCCTTACTACCCTGTAAGAGCATAGGTGTATCTTGCTGGTTCTTCCCTTTTCTCTTTCACTCTATTTCTTATTTTTGTACATAATATTAGGTCTTTTTCTAACTTTGTAAAATATCATAAAGATATATTTGAATTGAATTATAGGTGAAAAGCTTGAACGACTAGAAGCGGAAGGAATTGTTGTTCGATTTATGATTGGCCACAGGTATAACATTTCATGTCTTGCTGGTGTGTTATGTGTATCATTTATGATACAATGAGAAAAAAAATTACCCATTGTCACCATCTCAATTCTGAAAGTATGCTACTGCAACTGGTACCATAACCTGGGGTAAATTTTTTAACAGAGCAGTTTTGGCTTTATGCAGTGCGCAAATCATATGCAACACAGTTTTGATTCTATTGTTCGTGCACTGCATGAAGCCAAAACTGTTCTATTAAAATCTCTACCCATAACCTGACTGTCTAAATAATACCTGTTCTTTGCGTTTGTCTAAATTCTGATCATTTTGTCTTTAATATTTCTTTTCTTTTGGCATTTTCTGTTTAAAAGAGGTTTGTGCAATTATTTAAGAATAACACAAATTCAAAATTAAGACCTTGCCCAAAATGAGTAAAATAAAATTAGCACGAACTCCTTCGTAATTGATAAGCTAGTTTATATATATTATTATACTGTTGCAAATTCAGAATTCTATTATTCTGCATTTTACTTGTCTTTATGTGAGACGAAAAACAACAAAATCAAATGAAAAATTGTCAAAAGATCCTTTGGCTTTTTATGAATTGCAGAAAGTTATTATAGTGTTGTAAATTTCAAGTTGAGCAATTCTTCCCAAAAGAAAAATGATTACTCACTCAAAATGGAAGTTCTCTAATATTGTGCATCATTAACCTACGAAGTATGGACTCTGAATAATAATTTTGCTTGTTTTGTCTCTGGAATCTAGTGCTACATCGAACAGCATCTTAGATAAGGCCATAGATTCCGAAGATGAACTGCATCATGACTTCCTTAGGCTGGTAATAAATTCAGTCTCCTTCAAATTTTCCATGCATTACAAATTAGTTGAAATTTCCCAATTTAGTAGTGATATTTTCCAATTTGTAGGATCATGTGGAGGGATATCACGAGTTGTCATCGAAAACAAAGACATTTTTTGCTACAGCTGTTGAGATGTGGGATGCAGATTTTTATGTGAAGGTGGATGATGATATTCATGTTAATTTAGGTGCATATTCTTCAAACTTTTTTAAATTAATTTATTCGAAGTCCTTTAAACTAGCAGTTAAAATTGGTTGGTTTTCGTTTTTATGTAATTTATTGTGATTTAATTCATTGAACAACTCTGCATGATGACTTGACATGTTCTGATAATTGACATTTAGGCATGCTTGCAACAACTCTGTCGAGGCATAAGAAGAAACCGAGAACCTACATTGGTTGCATGAAATCAGGCCCTGTGCTTTCCAACAAGTAAAATTTGACCTGTCCATTATATAACTTCAATTGTTTTTTCTTTTTTTGATTTATAATTTTATTAACCAAGAAAAGAGATCTATGTGCAAGACATCAGTCTTGGTTTTAACAAATAATATTGGAGTTGTGCAATCAGCTTTTATTAGTTTTCTTTCAAATGTTTATTTAAAATATCAATCAAGCTAGGGAAACCTATTTGACGAAAATGACCTTTTTTTATTTTAAGTGCGGTGTTACATCCTGCTATATGGAGAATGTTAATCTCAACTTATTGGTTTGAAAATAAACCTAAATAATATAAAAGAAGCAAACATTCAATAGAAAATTGATGAACTTTTGTGCTGTACCGGTAGAGGATTCTGACGACTGGTATTGGTGCCTATGCAATCTTAGAATGTTATGTTGGCAGCTGAATTTTTTTTTTTTTGTTGTAGGAATGTAAAGTACCACGAGCCAGAATATTGGAAATTTGGCGAAGACGGTAATAAATATTTTCGGCATGCCACTGGCCAGATATATGCCATCTCTAGAGATCTTGCCACCTTTATTTCAATAAATCAGTAAGTCCCTAAAAGTATATATATACATATATTCAGGGGCAACATGTTTGTATCAGCACCACTTGTACAGTACTGTTTTGTTGTAATGGAGCTTACTGTGACTACTTTCAAGTTGAAAAGAGATATGGAAATAATATATATATATAGAGTAGAACTAGGGTGCTCCTAAGCTCACCAAGCCCTTCCGTGAGCGCGACTCTAAAACCTATCAAATTGACTTCAAACGACATTTTCCAAACCGTTAGATGTTCAATCTATATTAAAATGTGCTTGGAGACCAAATTTTACATTTTTTGGAATTTTTTTACTATTTATTAAGATGGTTTGAAAATCGCTGTTTTTATTAAAATTCTGCACCATTGGAAAACAGCGATTTTCAAACCATCTTAATAAATAGTAAAAAAAATTCCAAAAAATGTAAAATTTGGTCTCCAAGCACATTTTAATATAGATTGAACATCTAACGGTTTGGAAATGTCGTTTGATGTCAATTCGATAGGTTTTAGAGTCGCGCTCACGAAGGGCTTGGTGAGCTTAGGAGCACCCTAGTTCTACTCTATATATATATACCAACATTGTGTAATAATACCAGTATGACTGTGTTGTACCAGTACTGGTAGTATGGTAGTGACACCAGTGTTATAGCTGCATACCTAATGATGCGAAATTAATCAGCCAAGCAAGAAGACAGAAAGTGACATTTTTTCTAATTTTATTTTATCAGGCCAATATTGCACAAATATGCAAATGAGGATGTATCACTCGGTGCATGGTTTATCGGTTTAGATGTTGAACATATTGATGAGAGAAATATGTGCTGTGGAACTCCTCCAGGTAAATCTCTTTCTCTCATCAAATGGTGGAGTTCTTAGGTGAGTGAGGCTACGTTAATATGCATAGCGCATATCAGTCTGTACTATGGATCAATATCTCCAGTTTTAAAGTCCAAACAATTGATCTGAACCATTCAACATGATCTCCTTATGAACATGTGCTTGTAGATCAAATTTTACTTTTTTTAGAATTTTTTTTCACTATTTTTTTAGATAGGTAGATTGAATGGTCTAGAATGTGAGGCTACGGTACTATACATAGCGCATATCGGTCCGTACTAGGGATCAATATCTTCATTTTTAAAGTCCAAACAATCGATCTGAACCGTTCAAAACCGTTCAACATGATCTCCATATGAACATGTGCTTGTAGATCAAATTTTACATTTTTAGTATTATCTTACTATTATTCTAGATAGGTAGAAAATTACTCGATCTAAACATTCTAGACCATTCAAAAGTAGTGATTTTCTACCTATCTAGAAAATAGTAGAAAAATTCTAAAAAATTTGAAATTTAGATTGCAAGTACATTTTTATATGGAAATCATTGTTAGCCGATTCAGATCGGCTATTTGGACTTTGAAACCAAAAATATTGATCCGTAGCACGGCCCAATTTGTGCTATGCATAGTACCGTAGCCTTACTCATTCTTAGGTTATGTATAATGTATTCTACTCATAGAAGGAAAAATCGGTATCGGGATCGGGATCGGCACCGAGCGATCCCGATCCGGATCGGAAAAATAAGTCGGGATCGGCCGAATCGGATCGGAAAATCGGACTTTTTTAGCAAAAGCTTGTTTTACACTAAAAAAATAGAAAAAAATTTATAAAAAAATTTTGAAAAATTATTACAATCAAATAATCTACTAATAGAATATAATACAAGCATTACAACTAAATGGATATATAGAAATGAGTTGAAATGGATATATATGAGTTGAAATGGATATATAGAAATGGATATATAGAAGTGAGTTGTAGTTTTAAACAAGAAAGATTGTTTGGTGTAGTGGAGTTGTGTTTGGACCCTATGCTGAAGGGCGCGAGTTCGAATCACAGAGACTGCAAAAAATTTTTTTTGAGTTTGGTTAATTAGCGTTTCGGCTGTTTCGGTGGAAATCGGTCCGAAACGGACGAAATTTGACTAAAATGTTACTGGAACGGCTGAAATTTGACCGGAATTATGCCGGAACGGCCGAAATTTGACAAAATCTTCAATAACCGGGTAAATCAGCCTAAAATCGGATCGGTACCGTCCGATCCCGATCCGGAACGGCCGATTTTGCCTTCTATGATTCTACTGGTACAATAACAATATAAAAAAAATAAAAAATCGGTACCACTGGATGCGGGTTGTGGTTGATAATTGTAAACCGCTACCAATAAGACGATATTAAACACTTGTAAACTTTGCTTGGTTATAGATTGTGAATGGAAGGCGCAAGCTGGAAATGTGTGCATCGCCTCATTTGATTGGACTTGTAGTGGCATTTGCAAATCAGTGGAGAAATTGAAGGATATACACAGAGTGTGTGGTGAAGGAGAGAGCGCTGTTTGGAGTGCTCTAATATAGTTCCTCTTCTTGCATCATTTTTTAGAGAAAGGCACCCCCAATTTTTTTAATTTTTATTTTGCACACAACACAGCCCATATGATTTTTTTTTTCTTTGATAATATTGCACATGAATTTTGTAGTCTCTTATAAAAAACATTAGAGCTATTGGATGTATGATATAAATTGATGATGTTTACCAGTTTATTTTTAGTTTTACATTAAGGTGCTTAATAGATCCATCTGATTGAACATGGGCAGAGAAAATGAGGTGCTCTGTTGCAAAATCAAATGTTGTTTGAAACATAAATATTGAATTTAGTTCCAAATTCTTTTCTAGAATTGTTTGTTTGTTACACATGCATGAAACAAAAACCATTTTGGGTGTAAGTTCATGCTATAGCAATTTTTTCATTCTTTTTAATTTGTATTAATCCCCTGATTAAACATTTTTAAATCAGGTTATGTACATATTTATGAAGAGATGACAGTTCACATGTATCTCACCAGATTGGAAAGCAAATTATTAATTTAAAATTGAGACAGATCATTTTACTCTTCTCTTACTGGAATAACATTTCTAAATTTTGAATCTAGATTTTTGGTTGGATTTACTGTTTGTTCCTACAAGAAGAAGCACTGAAAGCCGTGTAGTAAAAGATGGTATCTATATAAACAAGTATTAACATGTAAATAATAATACATGCACTAACTTGATATATTATGTGTTAATTAGTATGTGTAATATTATAACATTTAATTTAATAAAGATTTGGTTTGTTGGATTATTTTGTTTTTAATTATCAAATGAGAACCGCAAACATAAATTAATTAAATTATCTTAATTCATTTTGGAACTAAATGAAACCAACTACATAAAAAATAAAACAAACCGTTTTAAATATCCACAATAACACAAAATAAAATGCACCATTAGAACACTCATAACCACTAGTTTAAGGGATCTCATCTAAGTTGATGAGTCGAAATATACTGCTTGTAGGAAGCTAAGACAATATTCCAGAAAAAAAAAAATAATATATATATATATATATAGAGATGGTCTATGGTGCATTGCAATGTATAGGCACCCTTGTGCATTGGACCATAAATCACCGATTCAAAGTCCAAATGACCGATCCAAACCGTTCATCTTGTTCTCCATATTAATATGTACTTGGAGACCAAATTTTACATTTTTTGAAATTTTTTTACTATTTATTAAGCCACTTTGAAAATAGCTGATCCAACGGTGAACAGTAAAAAATAGTAAAATTTTCTGGACCACCGGATCAAACTTTTCAAAGTGGCTTAATAAATAGTAAAAAAATTCCAAAAAATATAAAATTTGGTCTCCAAGCACATTTCAATATTTAGAACAAGATGAACGGTTTGGATCGGTCATTTGGACTTTGAATCCAACGATTTTAGTCCAATGCACGGAGGGGCCTATGCATTGCAATGTATAATAGCACAACTTTATATGAGATGGTCTATGGTGCATTGCAATGCATAGGCACCCTTGTGCATTGGACCATAAATCACCGATTCAAAGTCCAAATGACCGATCCAAACCGTTCATCTTGTTCTCCATATTAATATGTACTTGGAGACCAAATTTTACATTTTTTGGAATTTTTTTACTATTTATTAAGCCACTTTGAAAATAGCTGATCCAACGGTGAACAGTAAAAAATAGTAAAATTTTCTGGACCACCGGATCAGACTTTTCAAAGTGGCTTAATAAATAGTAAAAAAATTCCAAAAAATGTAAAATTTGGTCTCCAAGCACATTTCAATATTTAGAACAAGATGAACGGTTTGGATCGGTCATTTGGACTTTGAATCCAACGATTTTAGTCCAATGCACGGAGGGGCCTATGCATTGCAATGTATAATAGCACAACTTTTTATATATATATATATATATATATATATATATATATATATACATACATATATATATATATGAGTAGGGATCAAGTTACAACAAAGTTACAACAACTATTTTTTTCATTTTCAAAGTCCAAATCGTCGATCCAAACTGTTCAACATCATTATCTAAATAAAATGTGTTTGCAGATCAAATTTTACATTTTTTTTAATTTTTTTACTATTTATTAAGATAGTTACAAAATTCAATGGTCTGAATATGACTATTTTTTGTAAAATACTTAATAAATAGTAAAAAATTTTAAAAAATGTAAAATTTGATCTGCAAGTACTTTTTATTGTGGAGATTATGTTGAACGGTTTGGATCGACGATTTGGACTTTGAAAATGAAAAAAATAGTTGTTGTAACTTTATTGTAACTCAAATTTGTTGTAACTTGATCCCTCCTCTATATATATATATATATATATATATATATATATATATATATATATATATATAGCATGAACTATATATTAGGGGAAACCAGAAATTAATATGTAGTTTCTCTTTAGTGATCGCATCTAACTTGATAGCCATCTCCAGTCATGTGGTTTTGCCAATCCCCTACTACAGCTTTTCTGAAGAAGTAATCATTTTGTACATCACCAATTCCTCCATTTTTGTTGACATTGAGATCTTTAAGTTCATTAAAGCTACAAAACTCGACGATCTCTTCTACTAGACCATTTTTTATCTCCTCATCATCTGAGAATGAACATCCAATGAACTTTGCTAGCCTCATCACACAGTCGACCGGATCCATCATCATCTCCTTATATTTACGAAAATATATCTGCTGTTATTCCGATCTCAACTGTTCAAATTTTTTCAAGCAAGAATCTCAAGGAAGAAGTTTTTCCTTACATGAATCTCAATGAAAATCAATGGTTGAGATCAGAATATTACGTTCCTGTTATTGCTTTGGAATAACAGCATATTTGTTTCCTATATTTACGCCTAGTGTACGCGCCAACAATCAGTCCCAAAAAGCAGATTAGGGTTCAGAAGTTGGGTAATTTTCTATTTTTCTAAGTTGTGGTTTAGTTAGCCCAGAGATAAATTTAGAATTTTCGTAAGGGGACAAGAAAATAGCAAATTATATATATTCAATTAGCTAATCGGATATTAGATAAAAAAATTGCTTTAACTTATAATTTTCTTGTATTCCTCATGTAATTCTAATATATTAGCAAAAGCAAGTACACATATTAAAGATGAAGATACACAAGAAATGTTCACCTCTATCATAAATCCATTATTAATTTTACTCTTGCAACTAGCGTGAGATATGTGCATTATTAATTAAAGCTACAAAACTCGACGATCTCTTCTACTAGACCATTTTTTATCTCCTCATCTGAGAATGAACATCCAATGAACTTTGCAAGCCTCATCACACCATCGACCGGATCCATCATCATCTCCTTATATTTATGGAAATATATCTGCTGTTATTCCGACCTCAACCGTTCAAATTTTTTCAATGAAGAAGTTTTTCCTTACACCAATCAAAATGCATGAAAATCAATGGTACGGTTGAGATCAGAATAACACATTCCTGTTATTCCTTTGGAATAACAGCATATTTGTTTCCTATATTTACGCCTAGTGTACGCGCCAACAATCAGTCCCAACAAGCAGATTAGGATTCAGAAGTTGGGTAATTTTCTATTTTTCTAAGTTGTGGTTTAGTTAGCCCAGAGATAAATTTAGAATTTTCGTAAGGGGACAAGAAAATAGCAAATTATATTCAATTAGCTAATCGGATATTCGATAACAAAATTGCTTGGACTTATAATTTTCTTGTATTCCTCATGTAATTCTAATATATTAGCAAAAGCAAGTACACATATTAAAGATGAAGATACACAAGAAATTTTCACCTCTATCATAAATCCATTATTAATTTTACTCTTGCAACTAGCGTGAGATATGTGCATTATTAATTAAACAAGCAAAACAATTAGCAATTATCAAGCCAGATATAGAGGATCCCGAACCCGGCCATAGTTAGGAACTTTAGTGTAATTTGGTGTAAACAAATGGATTATTCTTTATTCCAATGGATACATTAATTTGTAACCATATATATAGAAAAGTGACAAGTTGCTAGCTAGGTCATCAATCTACTTTTTTGAATGAATCCACATATATATATTCATTTCATTTTTAATCTTTCTTATTGACATGGGATCATTGATTATTAATTTTTAATCTTACTTATTGACAAATGGATTATTCTTTGAGAAGGGATCAAGTTACAACAATTTTGAGTTACAACAAAGTTACAACAACGATTTTCTACATTTTGAAATTCTAACTCGTTGATCCAAACCGTTCAACACAATCTCCACAATAAAATATGCTTAAGATCAATTTTACATTTTTTTGAATTTTTTTACTATTTATTAAGTATTTTACAAAAACTAGTCAAATTTTCAGACCATTGAATTTTGTACCCATCTTAATAAATAGTCAAGAAAATTCAAAAAAATGTAAAATTTGTCTGGAAGCACATTTTATTGTGGAGATCATGTTGAACGGTTTGGATCGACGATTTGAAATTTCAAAATGTTGAAAATCGTTGTTGTAACTTTGTTGTAACTCAAAATTGTTGTAACTTAGATCCCTCCTCTTATTCTTGATTCCATTGATGGATACATTAATTTGTAACCATATAGAAAAGAGACAAGTTGCTAGCTAGGTCATCAATCTACTTCTTTCAATGAATCCACATATATTCATTTCATTTTTAATCTTTCTTATTGACATGGGATCATAACTAATTTTTCTCGTGCAATTTGATTTAAAATACTGATTGGTACCACTTAGACATATTTGCCAAAAGCAGAAACTTGAAATTCCCGTTAGCCTTCAACTATATAATTTAATTTTTTTTTAACTACTGAATTTAAGCAATGTTTTTTAATGAATAATTAAATTTCAAATTAATGTAAATTTAATGCACATCCTATCTAAATAGTAGAAAATACATTCATAATTTTTAATTATATTTTTACACTAGACAATATTTTTGAAGACATCAAGATTACACTAAAATTGCACATGTAAATTCACCAGTATTAATTTTATGGTAAATATATAACTCTCTTACAAAACATTTTATAAAAATATAAAGAATATAAAATTAAGCAGGCAATATATAAATAGTTTGATATAAAAATTCTTATTTGAAATTTTTACGTCATTTTTCCTGTTATTTAAAACATACTTTAATATTTTTCCAAAAATGAAACATTCTGCAGCCTTTTATGTAAAGCCCTTTTGACTATTTATACTATGAGCCTACCTATGTCGTCATAGTTTTATAATTGTTTTTTAATTATCAAAATAAAGTTTGTTTGGTTTGAATTAATTACTATATATATTTTACCATTGGGGATGGACATGCAAAAAACGTTCCAAACTTTATCAACTGATCAGGTCATATTAAATGTCAAATGTACAAAAATATATGAAAACAACCAACCAATCAATCTCAAATGGAGGCAATATTTTGTTTAGTTAATAATTGTTTTGTTTGCTAGCTGAAGGCTCTGTACAGATACATGATACTGTTAGAGATTTTCAAAAATCGATGATAAAATTAAAATTACAAAATATTAACGTACTATATATGCTATAAGAATCTGGAGGTATTTATGAAGATAAAAAAATTATTATTGTCGATAATAAACTGACCAAAATTACTACTTTTGAAAACATCACTATATCGACATGAGTATCCACGAAAAAACAAACGAAATGAAAAAAAAAATGACATTACACCATCCCCAATTCTTTTCCTATACAAGCGAGAAAGAAACGAGAAAGAGATAAAAAAGAACTAGGAAGTGGAGCATACCTGAAGCGGCCTACATTGTAGGTAATCGAGATGAAGGGAAAGAAATCGCAAAAGAAAGCAGTGGGTGTTCAGTATTCTCTTTCAGGATGGATCTGCACTTAGTCTAGAGGTGTTAAGTCATCTAATAATTTTGAAATTTTTAATTACGTAGGTTGAAATTTAATTGAATTTTCTTTTTTTTTTTTATAATTTTTTATATACTTGAGTCACCCTCGTGAATTATTAGATGTGTGCTTATAGTCTGGTGGTTAAGACTTTATTTTATGTTTGACAGTGTTTGCCTTCAAATCTCACTAACCACAAATTAATAATTATGAATTTTAAGTTTTAGTCCTCACTATCTAAATTTTCTAGTCCGCCTGTCCCCTTCTTAACACTCCTTAAGCTTCTTAGACTTCTTAGAAGCTTAAGCCATCATAACATCTAGTTAGTGAGGATTAACTTTTGCTCCTTTCGTTTGAATTCCTAAACTTAAGGCCGCATTGTTCTAATTCTCCAGACACCATTTCTCTTGAATTAAACCTACTTAGTACCGTTTTTATCTCTTCAGCGCATTTTCTTAATTCGGTTCTACAAATAAGTACTTCTTAGCTCTATTTTGTGCCCAAAACCCTTGCAAAAATTAAGAGAAGGAATTATTTCTCGGTTTTTAAGTAATTACTATTTATATATCTTTTTTTAGAACTTAGCACAGGCTGCTAAAGTAATTACTATTTATCAATATTAATTATTTTGTAAAAACAAAATTATAGTTACACATCGAGTGATAATTACCAAAAGCATGCGACACTTGAAAACAGAAGCGGTATCGTTGGAGCCGAGCGGAGCTAAAAATGCAGTATTGTCGGAACTCAGAGCGTAAAGTATCTACTCCCATCTCGATTGGAGCGCGGCGGTGAGTAAATTCAATCGTCGGAGTGTGGCGGCGGTCAAAGAAGAGCGGATCCAGTCATAGAGAGATAGAGATTAGGATAATAGAGTAATTAAGATTGTATATAAGAAGGATTAGAGGATTATATTAGTTTAGAAGATTTTGTGAGAATAAGAGAGAAGATTTAAGAATTTGAGTATTTTGTGCAACACATTTGATATGTTTGTGCGCTATATGGCCAAAGCCCATGTACAATTCGGCCTGCCCTAATCTCATCTTGGAAATCTGAACAATAGAAGGCCCGAAATCATTGTTTGTGTATATGTATGTGTGTGAAATCTTATCCAATATAGATGTTGTTTATATAATTCATGCACAATATATATTGAATAATGTTATATTTTGAGAAAGCAAATGAACAATGCAGATTAAGAAATGACTTTAAAACAAGGAGCTGACACAGCATCTGACCATAATGAGACAAAATTAAACTCATGTGCATGTCTACGATCAATATATTTTGGAATTTGTTTTTTCCTCATTTATCACTGGCCATGGCTCAGTGCAAAATGCTCCGTGCCTGCTCATATGACTTGGGATTGGTCAAATAAATTCAATTCAATAGTTGGGGGCAACCCCTATTGAATTTGACTATTCATGTCTCTCAATTAATTTTAGGGTAAGAAAAAATAAAATTCAGGGGGAGAAATGGGAATGAATTATTGAGAAGGCAACACCAGTCCAATCAAACTCAAGTTTAATTAGTAGAAAATTTTTAGATGGGTCATGAAATCAATTTTACCAAGTTGATTAGGAAATATATAGAAGAGTCAAGCATATACATCAAGTTAACTTTGCTGGATTGGTTATGAATTTTTAAGAATTATTAATATTTTAATGGAGTCTAGAGAACTCAATATCAAGTATTAAAAGGGTGTCATGGTCCTCATTTTATACCATTTATATCCAAGCAAAAAAATATAAAAAAAAATAAACAAGCAAGCAAAAGAAGAGAGAAGTAAGAGAGAAATAAAGTGGAGAGTGTTTTTTTTGGGTTAATAGTACATAGCTAGCGTTGTAGTAGTTTCGAGGTGTAGATTATTATAAGTAGTAGAGGTGTAATTTTGGTGGTTAGATAATTGAGAAGTAGTGTAACAATAATAAAAGAGATTTGTAAGCGTAATTTGATTGATAAATAAGAAATAGTTTTATAGTCTTAAACAAAAGAGATTTGTAAGTGTAACATTAATCAAAGAGATTTATAATTATATATAGGAAATTAGTTCAAACATGGTACATTGAATAAAAGATCAATCGATCCTATACAATCTTTGGCAATTAGTATAATTTTCATAGTCTTAAAACAAAAATATATAGGAAATTTATTTATGAATTACCGTACAGATCTTGAGAGATATTATTTAGCACACAGATAATATGTGACAAGCCATCGATGCGTGCAAGATGCAAGAACTCTCTTAGACTTGCCCTTGCAAGTGGCTTGTGAATTACAACCTAGATACAGTAATTTATTTGCTCTTCACTTGCAAACAACTAGAAGAGCTACAATGAAAATAATAACGCTCAAACAAAGACCTCATGTGCTATGGAATATTAGCATCTTGAGCCACTTTTAGTTATACATGCTGAAGCTTAGGCGGCGGGGCATGGGATACGCAAGACGGGGCGTAGAAACAGGAGATTCTTTCTACGAATGGTGACTCCGAACAACTCAGCCATATCCAACTTTTCCGGCTTCACCCCTTCAGGGAGCTCCCAATCAAAATGATATAACAAATTAGCCAAGCACAATTCCACATTTGCGATGCCGAACATTGTGCCGGGACATTGTCGACGCCCGGCACCAAAGGGAATGTACTCGAGCTCGGTTCCCTTGTAATCAACTGCATGCACTTTGAACCTCTCCGGCTTGAAAGCATCAGGGTCGTCCCAGTATGTTGGGTCTCTGCCCAATGCCCAACCATTTACTAGAAATTTTGTATTTTTTGGAATATCGTAGCCTAAAACAGTGCAGTCAGCTTGTGATAGCCGAGGAAGGAGTGGCACCGGGGTATGAAGACGTAAGGTCTCTCTGATTACATTTTGAATGTAGGGTAATTTGTGGACATCCTCGTCGGCTACCGTAGGCTTCCCTTTTAGAACAGATCGTACCTCCGCTATTGCCCTCTCCAGAGTGCTCGGGTGTCTCAGAAGCTCTGACATGGCCCAGTCTAAGGTGGTAGCAGAAGTCTCACCTCCGGCACCAAAAAGATCCTATATGTAGACCAAATGTGCATAAAACTCACAAATTATCACAAAAAAATGTTCTTTAAGAAATATAAAAACGAAAACTAAACGAAGATAAAAAAAGGTCCTTACCAATAGAACACCTTTGATGCTGTCCAACTCTAGAGGAGTAGGCACTCCCTCGCCTTGGTGCATCTTCAAGAGCACGTCGAGCAAATCCTCATCTTCGGTATCAGTAGCATCAGAAATTGCATTCCTCTCCCTCTTCATCTTAATAATGTTGTCGAATAGGCCCCCAATTAGATCATTGCATCTCTTGGCCTCGTATGTGGCACCACTGAGTATATCAGTGAGCGACCGTCTTGAAGGAAAAAGATCGGCCATGTTTGAGCCTGCCGCCAATCCCAATGATATCCCCCATGCACGCATAAATTCGGGGTGTTCCTTGTGCGTAGCACCAGTTATGGCTCTGACAGTTGTGTCACTGACAAAGTTGGTCATTAATTCACTGAGGTTGACAAGAGGTGATGTTTTTGTGGCAGTGGCAATGTTGCGAATGAGGTTCTTCACCTCTTCTTCTCGGAGGGATCGGTAAACCTGAATTCTCTTTGGGCCAAAGAGCTTGGTGATGCACACCTTGCGTGTCTGTCTCCAGTAGTCGCCGTATGGAGCAAAGATGATGTCTCTGCCTGCCCAGCTCAGCGTATGAACTGTGACACTGATAGGCCGGGTAGCAAAGGTAACGTCCTGTATATGAACCAAATTAGTACAAAAATACTTTTATTCACTATGTGCTGACATTTCTTTTCTACAAATTAGTACATAATTTCTTTTCTAACTTTTCTACAATTTTTTTGTATGCGCAATGTTCCCTAGTAGGAATATCTCAAATAGATATACATATATGCCACAAGGACATCTGTGTTAAATTTATTATATATTTATTAGAAAAAATATTATTGTTCCTACTATTGTTTTCATTATTATTGTTTGTCAAATGGTACTCTGAAATCTCTGCTCCTTACTCTATTTGGACTAAAAAAGCCAAACATAGTGGTCCCCAGTCCCTTGACACTTACAATACAAGCAACAAACAAAATATGTCATGGAACAGTGTTCATTAGGACTGTTCAATCTTATATTATACTTACACTGATATCAGTATACCACTCAGGCGTCACTTTTGAACATAAAATAAATAATCATCACCTTTAGGAAGTTCAATATTTGGAGTTTTGGACAATTATAATTAGTCCAATTTTCAAATTTTACTGTTAATAATCACCTTCACTGAACCAAGTTAATTTCCACTAAACACCTTCGTAAATTTTTAGTCCAATCATTTTTTTTCTTTCATAAACTACCAATCATGTTTTATCTTTGTTATCACCTGAGTTTTCATGATCTCCTTGGCAGCTTCCACGGACGAAGCAATGATGGTCGGAGTCTCCCCGAGTTTGAGTAGCATGAGTGGGCCATACTTCCTCGACATGTCACGTAAGGCCCGGTGTGGAAGTGCACCACCTATGATAAGGTGGTGCAGGCTTCCTACAATGGGAAGCTGCCATGGGCCAGGTGGCAGTCGTAAACTGTCACTAGGCTTGGGAGGGAATGCTTTGGCTTTTAGAAATGAAAGAACAATGGCGAGGATGAATGCAAATGTGAGGAAATAGTAAGAGAGTAGCTCCATGTTTTGAGCTATTTGGTGAGGCTTTTGCTTGGTTTGATGGAAGAGACTGAGCGAGGCACAGTGCTTTATATAGAGTTTAACGCACATGCTGGTTTCTGTCGTTATATATGGTTCGACTTGTTATAATCACTTGAGAGTAGGTCCGATGGGCATCGGACCTACTCTGGTTTGATGGGTTTAATCACTGTTGATTTGCTTTAAGATTCGTGCAGAACACTTTAAATTCGTGCGTGTTTGTTTCAATGTTCGTGCACTCAAATCTTAAATTAGATCGGACGGTCATCGTGCTTGTTGAATCTAAAATAGGTCCGATGGGCATCGGACCTACTCCGTTCTCGCGAATATGCTTGTTCACAGTTGATTATGACTTAGGTCTCCTAATTGAACAAATCTACTAGTAAACGTACATCACACCTCCCGCAATTATAAAACGACACCTATTTATATATATATATATACATATATATATACTTCAATCATGCATCATATATTAAACACCAAATCGGATTGTTACTAAATTGAATTATTGCTTTATTGATTATTGAATGTTTTGACATAGGTTATAGTATACTTCAATCATGCATCATAGGTTAAATGTTAATTAAATTACCCTACTATTTAATTTTTACATCCAATTAGAAACTTGTCAATTAAGAACTTACAAATTAGAAATTTGTCAATTAGTGTAAGATTAAAAGGCCATTAAATGATAGGTCAATTTGGGTCCGATGCCCATCGGATTCAAAGTGAGTTCGATAGGTTCGATGACAGTCCGATCTGCTTTAAGATTCGCGCCGGTAACTTTCGCATCTGCTTTAAAATTCACACGCACAAATCTTAAAGCAGATCGAACGATCATAGCATCGGACCCAAGCTGCTCTCATTAAATGGAAGGAGTGAAATATAATTGTAACAGATTAATTTCTCTGTGTTAGTTATTTTGTCAAATGAGCTCCAAATTAACAATTCTTGTTCGTGTTTTTCCAGAAAATAGTAACTGGAGTATAATTAGGGTATTCTCAAGTTCACCAAGTTTTTGGTAAGCTTGACTCTAAAATTTATTAGAGTGACCATAAACAACGAACCCAAGCTCTTGAAACCAATTTATTTTACCAGTGATGATTTTATATTCAAAATTTATAAATAATTAAATTAATTTAGTATGAAGTCAAGTGCTAAAAATGATAAATTATTGAATTAGATTTAATTTATAAAAAAATTTAGCCACTTAACTTTATACTAAATTAATGCGAAAATTTATAAAAATTGCATGTAAACACATCAATTGTGAAATAAATTAGTTTCAACAATTTGAAATCGTCTGTTGAAGTAAACCCGTAGTTTTTGAAGTTATGCTCACCTAGAGGTACGATGAGCTTAAGAACAACCTAGTTCTACTCGGGTCACTAGCATAGTAACAATATACGCGATAAATTAGCAAATAATTCGCATTTTATTCGTTTTTTTTTACATTCCAAACCGAACTCCGAATAAACTGCCAAAAAAGTATAATACGTTTTATTCGCGAATAAAACGCGAATCATGAATTATTCGCGAGAAAAACGCGGAAATAACATGGAATTTGTTTTTTTAAAATGTTTTTTTGGGGGCTTTTTTTTGGGTTTTTTTTTCTTCCTTGTTGTACAGAATCATTCCCGAATTATACCCGAATTATGAACTTTTGACCCCGCCGAACCGAATCCAATTACGAATTATTTCCCTCCCTCTAATCTGGGGTCTGAAATTTGATCCACCGTTTTGAGAAAGTGCCACATTTATTTTAGCCAAATGAAGTACACATGGTTCTCCATGAGACTTATTTTTTGCATACAGTCTTTCAAGCAAGTCATGAGTATTTTTTTTCCGAACAGAGGAAACCTCAAAATCAAGCACACCTAACATACTGTGTAACCAGGATATAAATTTATCTCAAAAGAACCCATAGCAGCAAGAGCATCTAACAAAAAAAATTCAATGAACACTACTAACAACTTCTTTTCAAAGTCAAATTAGAATAATACCCCTTGCTGCTTTTTATATATATTTTTTGCATAAAATTTCATGGATACAAGTGATGTTATTTGACAGTTAAAGAAAATTTTATTATATAAGCTTCTTTTAGCATTACAAAAATTATTGATTTAAGTTCTAAAATTTATTTAAGTTTCTATTTTGTCAAAAAAAATCATAGTCTTATATATATGATTAAATTCTATAATTATGTATGTGAACGACATGTGCATTACTGCATTATTTTGAGTTTCTTTAATGATTTTCAGATATAAAATAAATAAATATTCTAATTTCGTCAGGAATATTTCTCTGAAAAATCGAATCAACTTCAATTAAAAATTTGCTCGCAATGAAAATGCATGTGACGCCCCCTAAGCTGACGTCAAAACATTTTGCACATAACGACAATTTAGACCACACATGTCGTTATAATTTAATTAAGGAATAAGCTTGCATGATTAAGTGAGCTAACCAATGTCTTGTTAATTTAAATTTAGATCCGTTTTACCAAGATATGCATGCTTGCTCACACTTGTCCACTCTTGTTGTAATTTAAATTTGAGTAGGGTTAAAATGCATTATTGGTTATGTGTCTCAACCATCCTACATATCTATCTACGTTTTCAAAGTTCAAACAGTCAACAACATAAAAATCATATTAAAATGTGCTTACAAACCCAATTTATATTTGATGGGAAAATTTTACTATTTTTATAGATAGGTACAATATCACTATTTTTAAATGGTCCACAAACAGTAATTTTGCACCTATCTAGAAAAAGAGAAAAAAATTCCAAAAATTTAAAATTTGGTCTCAAAGTATATTTTAATATGAAAATCATATTGAGCGACTCAGATCGACTGTTAGAACTTTAAAAACAAACATAAAGATATATAATGAAGGGATAATACCAATCGTATATATATATTGATTGACTCTTATATGCTTGTTCACACTGTGCACTATATTAATTGAGGATATTCCAAAAATAGTAGGTTTGATCAATAACAATTGATTCTGGCTTTTGTCTCCCTTAACTCATCCCGAATAAAAGTGTATCACAAATCGACAAGTATATATCCACCAATCCTGCATCATATGAAACACATGCTTTTCTTTGCAATAATGCATCTTATTAAACACCAAGTGCATGTGCATCCCACATCATCATCTACTTTGCAATAATATTTTAGATGATAAAGTTTAATTGATATACCAAAAATACTGATTATATTTTTTTTTTCATGACAAGCGACGCATATATATATATTAAAAACACAATAAATTTTGTTTCTTATTTGCTGTGAGATAAAAATTTATATAAGTTTCTAATTTTTGTATGAAAAAAATCATAGTCTTATATATATAATTAAATTCTATTGTTATGTATGTGAACGACATGTGCATTACTGCATTATTTTGAGTTTCTTTAATAATTTTCAGATATAAAATAAATAAAGATTCTAATTTCGTCAGGAATATTTCTCTGAAAAATCGAATCAACTTCAATTAAAAATTTGCTCGCAATGAAAATGCATGTGACGCCCCCTAAGCTGACGTCAAAACATTTTGCACATAACGACAATTTAGACCACACATGTCGTTATAATTTAATTAAGGAATAAGCTTGCATGATTAAGTGAGCTAACCAATGTCTTGTTAATTTAAATTTAGATCCGTTTTACCAAGATATGCATGCTTGCTCACACTTGTCCACTCTTGTTATAATTTAAATTTGAGTAGGGTTAAAATGTATTATTGGTGATGTGTCTCAACCATCCTACATATCTATCTACGTTTTCAAAGTTCAAACAATCAATTCGAATCCCTCAACATAAAAACCATATTAAAATGTGCTTACAAACCCAATTTATATTTGTTGAGAAAATTTTACTATTTTTTTAGATTGATACAATATCACTATTTTTGAATGGTCCACAAACAGTGATTTTGCACCTATCTAGAAAAAGGATGAACCTTAGTCAATACAAACAAGGGATTCGTCGGATTTTTGAGTGTTAATGGTCCACAAACAGTGTTAAGGATGAACCATATTAAAAAAAACATATTGCTGAATCACTCAAAAACTTTAACAGAGGACAGACAAGTGATTCGTCAGGTCGGTTATAGGTACATTCATTTTTTGTGCATTTCTGAGTATGTAGCAATATCCATTTGTAGTTGTTTCAAAACTAATTTTATTTGTAGATCTTTTGCTGGAGATGTGTTGGAAGCGACAAAAAATGTCGACGAAAAATCTCTCAATGTGCACTTTTCACTATCCTCCAGAAACTAAATTACCCACTATTCCCGTGTGCACGAAATTTGATGACTATCCTGACGATGTACAAAAAGAGGTCAAGGCCGAGTTTTTGGTGAGCAAATTAAAATTGGCAACCTACTATTTCTCCTTTTAAGCTAACCAACGACTTTTTAATGATGCATGTTGAAGCACTTTCAATTTTCCTCAGGTGAAAACATGGATTTGGCATGGAAGACCTTCGCCAGCATAACCAACAAAGCTCTCCAAAACTAGCTTCAAAAGTGCAGAGACAAAGCAAAAGATAGGTATGGAGATAACATTCTGGAGTGGAAGGATCGAGGGATGCCAAGCACATATGATTGGATAACAGCAGGTAACTAGCCCAAATTGTGTGACTATTGGTGCACCGAAGAGTTTGCTAGGCGGAGCGAGCGTAATCAACAAAATAGGGCCTCATATATAGAGGGTTCTTTTGCAACCATGGGCACAATGAACATGCTGGTTCACAAACAAAGATTCGTAAGATGTTTTATTTCATCAAAACAATTAATTTCAATTTCAATTTACTCGAACTAACTTTGATAATTTTATTTGTGTTGAAATGTTTATTCATAATAGGAGAATGAAAACCAGCGCGAGCCAAGGTGGTCCGACGAGCTGTTCACGCCGACACATATCAGCAAGAAGACTGGGCGATTCATATCCGCAAGGGCGAAAAAGGCACAGGTTATAGAATATAACAATCTTATATTAATATTCATTCTTTGTTGTACTTACTTTATTTTTGTTTTATTTTATAAATTTTGCAGCAAGACTACGATCGGAATATGAGCGCAAAATATGGGCCTGATCAAGCCCTTTGGCCCGCTTTTGACGCATACATCTGGTACGCCAACACAGACAATAATGCTCATGGCGATAACTATGGTCTCGGTGCTCTAGGTAAAATACACGTACTTAAAATTATAAATTTGTATTTAAATTCTGTATCGTAATATTAATTATCTTCGATTTAATATTTCAGGCAAGACGAGTCGATGTATAGTCCAGGTGGTCGCAGATGTCTTCTTCGCAATCGCAATCGCAAGCGCAATCATATTCTTCGGTGCTGCCTCCTGTCAGGCAAGAAGACATAAATGCGATTTCAAGTCAGGTGTTGGGCGTGCTTCAATCACAGCTCAACCAATTCATGGAGGAGATGAAGCGTAGGATGGGACGTTCTTCATCTCATCAGGTACGAAATCTGATTTTTGGGTATGTTTCAATCCAATAAGAACACCAAGTATGACAAATCAATTAACGGAACAACAAACTCCGAAAAATTGTAAACCCTAAACAGTAAACCCTAACAATTTTAGTTATATTCTCACAGGGAGGTTCTAGCTCGCACCATCCCGATACTACGGATGACAGCGGGATGATTTAGGAGATGACTAGTTTTAGGATGCTTTGATTTGTATGTCATACTTTAGATATTTTATTTTTATGTCGTACTTTAGATATTTGATATTTGATGTTTATGTAGTATTTTACATATTTCTTGTTTATGTCGTTTTGTGAACTGCTTCATACGTACCAATTGAAATTGTTTTTGAATTCCTTTTAAATTGCTTGGTGCTTGGTACGTTTCATACCAGTATTTTATATTGTTGAATTGCTTGTGAATTGCCTGTGAATTGCTTGTGAATTGCTTGTGAATTGTATATTTCTCGAGAACGACCACGGTGAATTGTATATTTGCTTCTGAATTCCTTTTAAATTGCTTGGTGCTTGGTACGTTTTGTACCAATTGGGGAAAAGAAAAATAACAAAAAAAATATCAAAAAAAAAAACACCCTTCTGCGAGGTGGTCATCAGCGACGGAGTAACTGCGTCGCTGATGTTCTGCGACCGATTTCGGTTATCTGCGACCGGCATACCCTTCTGCGACCAGCGACAATACCTTCTGCGACCGATTCGGCATTACAAAAATTATTGATTTAAGTTCTAAAATTTATTTAAGTTTCTAATTTTTGTATAAAAAAAATCATTGTCTTATATATATAATGAAATTCTATTATTATGTATGTGAACGACATGTGCATTACTGCATTATTTTGAGTTTCTTTAATGATTTTCAGATATAAAATAAATAAATATTCTAATTTCGTCAGGAATATTTCTCTGAAAAATCGAATCAACTTCATTTAAAAATTTGCTCGCAATCAAAATGCATGTGACGCCCCCTAAGCTGACGTCAAAACATTTTGCACATAACGACAATTTAGACCACACATGTCGTTATAATTTAATTAAGGAATAAGCTTGCATGATTAAGTGAGCTAACCAATGTCTTGTTAATTTAAATTTAGATCCGTTTTACCAAGATATGCATGCTTGCTCACACTTATCCACTCTTGTTATAATTTAAATTCGAGTAGGGTTAAAATGCATTATTGGTTATGTGTCTCAACCATCCTACATATCTATCTACGTTTTCAAAGTTAAAACAGTCAATTCGAACTCCTCAACATAAAAATCATATTAAAATGTGTTTACAGATCCAATTTATATTTGTTGGAAAAAATTTACTATTTTTTTAGATATGTACAATATCACTATTTTTGAATGGTCAAAAGAGTAAAAAATTTCCAAAAATCTAAAATTTGGTCTCAAAGCATATTTTAATATGGAAATGATATTGAGCGATTCAGATCGACTGTTTGAACTTTAAAAACAGAAATAAAGATATATAATATAGTTGGTGCAAAATAAATGATACATTTTAATCCTACTCTTTAAATTTTCCATATTTCACCAATCAATAAAGAAGGCATAATACCAATCATATTTTACCAATCAATAAAGAAGGGATAATACCAATTGTATATATTGATTGACTCTTATATGCTTGTTCACACTGTACACTATATTAATTGAGGATATGACAAAATAGCAGGTTTAATTAATAACAATTGATTCTGGCTTTTGTCTCCCTTACCTGCATCATATGAAACACATGCTTTACTTTGCAATAATGCATCTTATTAAACACCAAGTGCATCCCACATCATCATCTACTTTGCATCCCACATCATCATCCCACATCATCATCTACTTTGCAATAATTGATATACCAAAAATACTGATTATATATTTTTTTTTCATGACAAGCGAAGCATTTATATTAAAAACACAATAAAAATTTTGTGTCTTAAATGCTGTGAGATAAAAAGGTCATTAAACTAATTATGGATTGACATATGATTGTAATAGATTAATATTTGTCATCGAATGAACTCCACATTAACAATTGTTGTGCACCTCTTTTTTTTCTTTTTCTTTTTCTGTCTTTATTTTCTTTTATAAGAAAGGAGAACAAAAGTTGGTAGTTCATTGTCATAAAATTCAGATTCTAAAATGTTAGTGTGGAAGAATATTGTCTGTGAAAACAGATATTATCCGTCCGTATTCTAATTCGTATTCGAATTTTTGCGGACTTGAATATTTGAATCCGATAATTTGCAGACAAGAATACAAATATATATATATATATATATATGATTTGTGTGAATACGGATATGATACAATTTTATTTTCGGAAGCTGATACCGATAAATATCCGTATTTGTATCTTTTAATTTTTCAAATATATGTTTGGTTTATAATCATATATATATATGTTTAAAAGAAGAATTTCTTTTTCTTAGTATCCTACTATCCTTTGATAAAAATATGGCTATGTTGGTGATTCATATTTTTTAACAAGATATATTATATAATGAAATAACAAATTTAACGTTAGAAAATAGTATTGTCACTAAAATAATCGAATATGCGAATTATTTCCGTATTTTTTATTTTTTATTTTTCTAATAAGAAAAATATGTTATTGAATACTTGACAATTTTGTTATAATATTTTAATTAGCAATTTGAATTATATCTGTATCGTTTAGTATCCAATTTGTATTTATATATGTTTAATATTCCGTAGCCGAATTATATTTAAATATCTGATCTGTATCCGTTAAATATTTAATTTGTACCCGTATGCAAATATATATATATACAGAGAGAGATTGGTTAATATCAGAACGTTTGTTCCTAGGTCATGGAACAAACGTTTCGGTTTTTTTATTTTTTAAAGTCCAAAAAGTTGATTTAAACTGTTTAATATTCAATCTATAATAAAATATACTTGGAGACCAAATTTTACATTTTTGAATTTTTTTTACTATTTATTACGTTATTTTTAAAATCGTTTTTTCATTGATTCATAAATTTTTCACTATTTATTAAAATCAGCGATTTTAAGACTGACTTAATAAATAGTAAAAAAATTCAAAAAATGTAAAATTTGGTCTCCGACACATTTTAATATAGAGATCACATATAACGGTTTGGATCGACCGTTTGAAATTTAAAAATCGAAAAATCAATTGGTTGCACTACAGCTCCAGAACAAACATTTGAATATTATCTAACCTCTATATATAAATAAAAAGTCTGATTTGTATTTGATTCGTTTGCAGTATACCGATCTTTTGGGGTTATTAAAGATCGCAAAACCCCAAAACAATTTACGAACTAAAGATCCAAACAATAATATTATATAAGTATGTGACAGGGACGTGTCTTTATTATGTAGGCTTGCTGCGTTCTCGTGATATACAGTGACAAAAGTTCTTATGAAAATTATAAAAAATCAAATAGTTATTTTTATTTTATGTTGATTTGAGTACTGTACACCACAAATTATAAAAATTGGTGTTTATTTTGTTATAAGATAATTATAAAAAAATTTATGTTGATTTTGTTATTTTTATTTTATGTTGATTTATTATGTTTATCTCTTTTTGGGTGCAAAAGTAGCCCGATCGATGCCGACATTTTTATTAATATCCAAAATTAATTACAAATTAATAAATATACCCAGCTCAGATGGATTTTGTTAAAAATGTCCAGACCGGCCATTAAATGACCAGTTCCCATTTTAATTTAAACCGGCCATTTAATGGCCGATTCCCAATTTTTTAGTTTTTTTTTTAAATCTAACATTAAAAATTTAATTTGTTTTTAATATTTGTTAGATTACTTCTTTTGATATATAATTAGCATATTTATACTAAAATACGCTAAATTACTTGAATTATGTTTAATTACGCTAAGTTACCCTAAATTACGCTAAATTACACTCATTTATTTGAAATTATGTTAAATTCTTGCTCTTCATAGTGGCCGGTTGAGGAGAGGGACTGGGAGAGATGTTAGATTTCAGCATCGTGCTCTTCAGCATCATGTTAGATTTTGTCAAATTAAATTCACTAGCCGCATGCGAACACTAAACTACGTTTTTTTTAGTTACTAAGTTTTAACAATTTCACTAGTTCAGGTTGATCTAGTTGATTTAATGTGATTCTGGTTTTCTATCCTTCCTAATCATCAGTAATATTGATGCAACTTCTGACTTTTTACTATGCTGCATACGACACTGTCATTAGCCGCATACGGATCGTTGTGTGTCTACCGATGATAAAAAACTTTAACTCAATTTTTGAGGCACTAAACGATGTTTTTTGCCCCATCTCGTCCCAAGCTTTCCGAATTGGGGTCGTACGCGCAAATCCGAGTTTCCTAGCCAAAGTTATGGCAGTTTAAAGTTAAAAAAAAAACGATGCTTTCGTGCAAAAACACCGATGACGCACCGATAGTTTATGCACGGCTTAACGACGGCAGAAGTGTATCGATGTTTCATTACAGAAACATCAGTGATGCACCGATACATGCAACCGATGTAACACACGCATCCAACGAAATGCATTTGTTTGATCTTGGCCAAACCGAGTGCAAAATTCAATCCGAGTTTCTTACGACTTTTTCTTCTAGACAACTATGCTATGCCCATCTTAAGAATCTTTCTCTCTCTCCCAGTCCCTCTCTCTCTAAACAAAATAAAAAATTAGGAACCGTCCATTAAATGGCCGATTTAGAAATGGGAACCGGCCATTTAATGGGTATATTTATTAATTTGTAATTAACTTTGGATATTAATAAAAATGTCGGCGATCGTGCAATTCAGGGGAAATTAACAAGGAATTGGACACTGCTCAATCCATGGTTGCCAATTATAAAAATCTGGATGAGATATTCAGCATTGTTCTCTTCTGAAATCGAATCAAGATTCGAATCAAGGGAGATGGAACTATTGTATATCATAGGTCTTTTGGTGGTGACAAATCAATCTTTGGTTGGTAAATCTTTTGGAGTGAGGCTACGGTGCTATGCGTAGCACGGATTGGTCCGTGCTACGGTTCAATATTTGAGTTTTTAAAATTCTAACGGTCGATCCAAACCGTTCAACATGATTATAAAATGAATATGTACTTGCAAACTAAATTTTACATTTTTTTGAATTTTTTTACTATTTTTTTAGATAGGTAGAAAATCACTTGATCTGAAAATTCTGGACCATCCAAAAACAGTGATTTTCTATCTATCTAAAAAATAGTAAAAAAATTCGAAAAATGTAAAATTTAGTTTGCAAGTACATATTCATTTTATAATCATATTGAATGGTTCGGATCGACTGTTAGGATTTTGATAACTCAAATATTAAGCCGTAGCACGGACCAAACCGTGCTATGCATAGTACCGTAGCCTCACTCAATCTTTTGGTTGGTAAATCTTTGGTGGTGGCAAATTAAAGGATTGATTTCAAAACATAATTCTCTTGTCTCCTCCCAATTATCGCAAAGCTAGATGAAGTTCAAAATTTGTAATTCACTTCATCGAAGGACAATATTAATTATCCAACAATTTACTTGTACAATTTTTTTTTATGTTCTTAAATCTTCAATTTTGTAGAAAATTCAGAAATTGTTAAAACTTCAATTTGAATAAACTCAACATTTGCTTTTTAATATATTTATTTAAAATCTCCGTTGTAATATTTATAAATTTGAGAACTTATGGAAAATCCATTTGTAATTACACTGAAAAAGAGAGAGAGATAATCTTTGGTCCCTTGCATGTTCTCTTTTTCTTAACTACTTATTTTCTGGTGTCAGACATCCTCTGTCTCTCTCCCACGCTAGGTTTAAAAAAAAAATGAAAATCTCCATTTTGATTGGAATCACCACTTTGTTTTTGTATAATATTGTATTGCATTATCAATTCCATTGGTTTGAAAATCAAAATCGAAATCGAAATCGGTCAATTAATCGTGAAATTATAATGGGATGAATCGGACAGGAAACACAGAATTTTTTTTTTTGTAAAAGTTGTTTTGTATTAAAAAAGTAATTAGGAAAAAAGTTGGTTAAAAGTTAATAAGCATTTTCTGTAAAGATAGTAAAAAAATATATTAAGTAATGCAATAACCCACTTATGATCTACTACTTATATCATATAATATAAACTTTCAAACATACAAAAACATTTATCTGATTTGTTCTTTTCTATAGGACAGAGAATCCTACTAAAAATACCGAATTTTCAGATCTTACAAATATTTTTATATTATATCTTGTAATCTTTATTATTTCTTTAAATCTCAAATGTCCTTTGTTTGTGAAAGTTCTTTTCCTATTTATTATGAGATGGGTGAATTCTATATTTATCAGGGCCGCAATGACAAATCGTAGCCTCCAAAAATAGACCGGTTATTTATCGTTACGGCCCTGGTAAATATAGAATTCTACAGAATTTGTGGGGTTTTTTTTTTTTTTTTTTTGAAAAATGGTATTAATAAAATGATGGTCTGACCAGTCAGAATCCTCTTTTAACATTTACAATTATATTCACCTCTTCTCTAATGGATTGATCGATCAACTATAAAAAGACCCTTTTATTCATGAATAATTATTTTAGTACATGCGCTACAGTACCTGCACTGTACCCGCGCTACAGTACCGCACTGTACCCGCGCTACAGTACCCGCACTTAGAGGAATAATGTACTATGGTCCTCACTAATTATTATTCTAAAAAGATTATATGTTCCCCACTAATTATTATTCTAAAATTCCAGCAACACCCTTCCTCTATGATCTGTGTCAACCTTCCTCTAATGATGTAGTGCGAACCCCGTATCACCGCATCAACCTTCCTCTAATGATGTAGTGCGAACCCCGTATCACCGCATCAACCTTACCCAATCATCACCGCGTCAATCTTCCTCTAACAAAAGTAGTTGACCACATAGGTAAAAATATTTTAGTGCAGAGGTATAAATATTTGCAGTACTTGATATTAATACTTTCAGACGTCATATAGTGTCATATGTAAAAAATATTTTAGTAGTCCCCTAATGCGGGTACGACGAGGATTTTTCAAGAAAAGGTGCGGGTACGGTTATTTAAGAAAAATTCATATATCATATATGTAGTTCATTGTATAGATATAAGTACTTATCTTGTTTGAGCTATATACTTCACAATGTTACTATTAATATTTGTAAAACAAAATTACAGTTTTGGAACGGTTGTGTGGTCCCCTAATGCGGGTACGACGCGATGATTTTTCAAAAAAAAAAATGCGGGTACGGTTATTTAAGGAAAATTCATATATCATATATGTAGTTCATTGTATATATCTAAATACTTGTCTTATTTGAACTATATACTTCACAATGTTACTATTAATATTTGTAAAACTAAATTACAGTTTTAGAATGGTTGCGTGGTCCCCTAATGCGGGTACGACGCGATGATTTTTCAAAAAAAGGCGCGGGTACGGTTATTTAAGAAAAATTATATATCATATATATAGTTCATTGTATAGATATAAATACTTGTCTTGTTTGAACTATATACTTCACAATGTTACTATTAATATTTGTAAAACTAAATTATAGTTTTGGAATGGTTGTGTGGTCCTCTAATGCGGATACCACGCGAGGATTTGTTAAAAAAAAGGTGCGGGTACAGTTATTTAAAGAAAATTCATATATCATATATGTAGTTCATTGTATAAATATAAATACTTGTCTTGTTTGAACTATATACTTCACAATGTTACTATTAATATTTGTAAAACAAAATTACAGTTTGAAAACAGTTGCGGTCCCCACAAACAGTTATGGCAATTTAGGTGCGGGTACAGTGCTGGTGCTCAACTGCCCAACACCAGATGAGAGGAAGAGGAAGTGAGCTTTTCTTCCAACTGAGTGAAGCCAATGTTTGAAAGTCAAGATTAGCCAGCCTATGTATTTTATTTGGAAGGTGATCCGTGCTTGAAATCACTCATAAAGTTGAGGATAAATAGGCTGTTCATAACTTCGCAGTCTCTGAGAAGATTTAAAAAAAAAAAAAATAAGATGACTCTAACACTGATGATATTAAACATTTGTGTAAGCTATGCAACCACATTACTCATGATCATGACCATCACTGATGTTACTCCATAGTATCGGTTCTTATGTGAGGAACCGACAATGAAGTTAATTTATTTTATTGAGTGAGGCTATGGTACTATGCATAGCACGGTTTGGTCCGTGCTACGGCTTAATATTTGAGTTTTTAAAATTCTAACGGTCGATTCAAACCGTTCAACATGATTATAAAATGAATATGTACTTGCAAACCAAATTTTACATTTTTTCAAATTTGTTTACTATTTTTTTAGAAAGGTAGAAAATCACTTGATCTGAAAATTCTAGACCATCCAAAAATAGTGATTTTCTACCTATCTAAAAAAATAGTAAAAAAAATCGAAAAAATGTAAAATTTGGTTTGCAAGTACATATCATTTTATAATCATGTTGAACGGTTTGGATCGACATTAGAATTTTGAAAACTCAAATATTGAGCCATAGCATGGACCAATCCGTGCTATGCATAGTACCGTAGCCTCACGCTATTTTATTTATATAATTTTTAATGTAATCTATAAATTTGCTAGTCATAAATATTAAATTAAATATAATAAAAAAATCACAAAACAAAGTATCAAAATAACAAATTATCTCAAACTTAACACTTTACAACAATTTTACTAACTAAAAAAGTTTGGGGATTTTACGTATACCCTAGAAAACATCAAAATTACGTATTTCCCCTTCTAACCTTTGAAGTTACATATTTCTCCCTCTAAACTTTCAGAACTCACAAATGGGTAAAATACTTATTTTATCCTTTATTAAATGAATAAAATGAGCATTTTATAAAGGATAAAGGGTATAATGGAAATCCGGTTTTCGATTGGAAAATGAGCATTTTATAAAGGATAAAGGGTATAATGAGTATCTTATAAAATGAGTAAAGTTGTGGGTTTTAGAAGTTTAGATGGGGATATACGTAATTTCAATGTTTAGAGGGAAAATGCGTAATTTTGATGTTTTTGAGGGGTATACGTGAAATTCCCTGAAAAAGTAAAATATACTAAATAAATACTAACGACTAGTTAATTCAACATATTTGACCAACAAGAAAAATTGATTATAAACTTCAAACTCAAATTTTGAGACTTCAAATATTTTTCCCGTTAATGGAAAGAGACTTTCGAGTTAGATCTCTCTCTGAGTATTTTGAAATGGGATAATATTATGTCGATTTTGTGCGATTCAGTGATATAAAAAAATATCATTTTCTAAAAAAAATTTATCATTTTCTAAAAAAAAAATTTATCAGTGATTAGTGGTTGTTCTTTACCAGAACCAACATAATATTAGAAAAGAATCCATAAGAAAAAGGAGACGAATGACATAAAAACCATAGTATAGTTATGTGTGCTGGATATGTGGCCCAGGTCTTGGTGGGCTTACCACCTACCCCAACTAATTTATATGATGGATATGTTCACATAAGATCCCAGAAATAAATAGGAGGCTAAAGCTGCAGCCCATTTATTTAATGTAATTATAGAATTGAACGAGAGGTCCATTAATTTATTCAGTCCAACAAACCTGGGCCTTAATTTTTCCTTCTTCTCGGCTGTTGAAGTCTAAATAGAAATAAAACTTTTACGCGATTTAGCCTCTCTGACTTGGTGCACTTGACAGTAGGTCCGATGGGCATCAGATCTACTTTGGTTCGATGAGTTTTAAGATTCGTGCGGAACGCTTTAAACTTCGTACTTCTCTGTTTCAATTTCGTGCGCACAAATCTTAAATTAGATCAGACGGTCATCATGTATGCTCGTTGGACCTACTCCGTTCTCGACTTGGTGATACTTTGGGAAAATATTAATTTAGAGCACTTTCTCATCCAACATGTACTTGGTGAGATCATAGTGACAACTTAATGGTTCGGAAAAGATTCGGTGGGATAAAAAATTCATATTTCGGAATAATATAATGAGAGCAAAAAAAAAAAAATAGTTCGTGAAAAGTTCGTGAAAAATTTACGAATAATTCGTAAAATTTGGAAAAATCAAGTTCGTAAAATTCGCGAATAATTCAGGAAATCGAGTAATACGCTGATTGATTTGCCAACAACTCAAATCCGAATTATTCACGAATAATTTGCGAATCTTGTTACTATGTGTGAGACAGGGACCCAACATAAACCGGATCCAATATGAAGTTGAGCTCACAAAGAACTTGGTGAGCTTATAGAACACCCCTAATTCTAGTCCATAATTTATAGTCAATAAATATGATAAAGTTTTAAGATTTTTTAAGGAAGAGTTCATATTTATTATGATTGGGAGAGTTCATAATTTTTAATAGGTTCTCCCATTTTTTAAGAGATAACATATGCTTTCCTTAGAAATTTTCATACTGTTAATGTTGCTACATATTTTTATTATATAAGTTTTTTTTATTTGGCATTGAAAAAATATTTACTTATGTGTGAAATTTAGTTGACTTTAAAATTCATTCCCTAAATATTCTCACAGTGATAATTAAATTTTATTTGATGGTGAGAAGGACATGTGTCTGAATCTTTTGATTTTCATTAATGATTTTCAGATTGTAAAATTAATAAATATTCTAATTAATTTCGTCAAGAATATTCCTTGGAAAAATTGAATCAAAAACTGCAATTATAAAATGATATCATGCATGTGACCTATAGGATAACGTTAGTTATGTACATTTTGAACAGAACACACCTGACAATTTTGACCACATGGGTCGTTATATTTTATAGAACTAAGATTGCATAATTTAGTGACAATTTGGACCACATATATATCTCGTTATATTTTATATAAGGATAGCATAATTAAGTTATATATAAATAATCTTGATAACTGAACTGGACATCTGGACAATTTAGACCCATATCTCGTTATATTTTATACAAGGGGATAGCATAATTAAGTGAGATATAAATAATCTTGATAACTTAAATTTAAATCTTTTCTTCCAAGAACATGCATGTTTGTTCACACTTGTGCACACTTGTTATAATTCAAGTTAAATATATATATTGGTTGGCTTGTATATGATTGCTCACATTTTACACGTTTAGAGTGAAAAAAAAAAACAGGCACTACAAAAGAGAAGAGGGTTGTTAACCATACATGGTATATCATATATGGAGTCAAAACAATTTCAAATAAACAATATGTTAAGGGAAGAGGCACTTGCATGAAAATAAATTCCAATATAAACACGGTAATTTAAAATGCATCTGTGTACAAAAGAGACATATATTTGTACACAGTTTTTTATTAAGAAATTGTCTATGATCTTAGCCGATTAGTCACGGTTTTTACAGAAAAAACAGTGTATGATTATGCTCAATCTCCAAACACCATTTTGTATTGAACAACAGTGTACACTTCATTCGCGCTCTCTCAAACCAATCCTACTCAAAATTAATTTCTTGAAGGAAACAATCCTCGCTATGCACGCACGTCTCTTCACCTTCTTGTCTTCAGCCCAATTTTAGTCCCGCCTCTTCCTTTTCTCATTAAGGCCATGTGTATCTTCATTTTCTCTCTCATTTTCTTCATTTCACATTAAACCCTCTCACCATAATAGGGAGATTTATCTCCCATTTACTCTGGGTACTACCATGATTTAGGTAACACGATAATGCCTGGAGTCAAAATGAGATTAATCTCGATAATATATGTGAATTGTTTGATTATTTGACAACCATGCAAAATATATCTTAAATTGATCGGCGTGGATAATTAAAGTGGATGACATGTCATTCGAAAAGATCACTTAAATAGTTGAGTTTTGCCCTTGTTCGTATTGCCTTTGCAGTTATTTAGACCATTTCATAACTACGAAAAGGTTTTAGATAAATATTTAGATAAATACGAAAAGGTTTGTTGTTTGTTAATAAGTAATATTTAGTTGCTGACATTTGTGCTGACATTTGTGAATATTTAGTTGCTGACTTTGTGAATAACAACCCTCTTCTTCGTCTTTTCTCATCAATTCAATAACTAGCAAATTTTCATTTATGACATTGCATGTTTGTTGTTTGTTAAATTTGTTTAAATTTGTATATGCATGTGTGTACAATTTTGATTTATTAATAACCCATCAAATATATATGTATAATTTTTTTTTCAAATATGTATGAAGTTTCTTTTATGATTCTTTAATGGTTAATAAACATGGATATATGTTTTTTAGAAAAAACACAAATCACATACGGTTCTTAAGAAATAACCGTGTACAAACAATGTGAATTAGGATTTTTGTTTTTTCATGCCACTTTCATAAAATATACATGGTTATTTTTGTTGAGATTTCATGTGTATGCCTATATGGTGATAATTTAAATTTTTTTCCATCACCATTTGGCTCAATACACAAAAGATCTTATTTTTACGACAAAAGCGAACAAGATTTTCTTCAACAAACTAAAGTGTACTAAATTAATATAAATTAATCTCATCTAATTTATTGCAAGAGAAAATAATGGAAACCTTTACTTAAATAGTTTGTCAAATCTCTTAATGGAGAGAAGCCGGTTTCCCTTCTAGATCTCGTGTTCTTCTCGGAAGCGCATCTTTGTTCACCTTGAACCTAAACAACGAACTTGCACACCTCTTAGATAGATGGATGTGAAGTTCAATGCTTAGATCCAACCACCTAATGATCTTCAAATCAACAAGATATTTGATTTCTTGGTGGCTAAACCTAACAAGAAGAGATGAGAGAAAAAAGTGTAATTTTCGAACAAGTATTGAAGCACATTCTTAGTATTTTGGCCTTGAGAAAAATGGGCTGCTCAAGAGGAATTTCAGCCAAGGAAGAGGAGCAGAATTTTTCTCACTTATTTTCTTAATTACACCCCTTAAAATAGGCAAGGGGTTAGGACTACTATTTGTGTAAAGTTTATACTATTTACACAAATGCCACTAGCCTTATTTAGCCATTTTATCATCTCTAATCTCATCTTGTGATTGGTTGAATAAATTAATTTATGAACAAATAATATTAATCATATTATTCTATTATGCAATATTCTTATTATTCTTATAATGCATTCAAACATTATACCAAATAATATTTGCATAACTTCACAAATTTATTTATGATCTAAGCATGTCATATTATGACATTTTATTTTAGTATTTCATCTCATGTATTTTATCTAATACATCATTATGAAATATAAAATACTTGTTGTTTCTTTTCAATTGATGCGACCGTACAGAAGATCTATGTCATCTTGGCAATAATATAAAACTTTATATTATTGACTATAAGAGGTTCTATCATTACATTATAGTTATCCAAACGACATAGTAATCATTTACTCAATCCACTAATTTCGTGTCTATCATTGTCACAGATATTATGAATAATATGCAAAATAGAATCGTATCATTCTTGCATTATATTCGTTTTCTTGGTCTCTCAAGTAAATTATAATTATAACTACATCAGTTATATTGCATGCGATATAATTTCACTTTACTAAGGGGTCCAGTAATATCATAACTCATATTGAGGGACAATGATAATATTAACATATAGATTTCTCCCGCACAAGTTGTACACAACGAACTACTATTTTATTCCTATCATAAGATAGTATTTAAATATCAATCACATTATATATTTCTCATGTGAAAAACCTACACATCTCATATCTAAGATTCCAAAGGCACAATGAAAACATTAATGACACAAAACACAATCCATATAATGTTCCATTAATTTAGGTCATGTTCAATATATAAAATACGCATTTATATATTCATGTTATTAAATGATAATGCTTTATCAACATTTATAGAACTTCAATGTACTTTAATCGATATGACAATCTTCGTCGGTAATTAATGTTCCTCCTTAATTACCACGATTGTGAACATATTTAGTGATTAAATGTTTCTCATCTTTGGAGTTCTATGGTTCAAGACCAAGAGCATCTTCTTGAACACTTCCAAAGATATAACATATAAATCTCAAGGAACATGAATAATAACATTCATAATAAAATCATGAACAACATATAAATTATTATTAAAAATATAACTTTCAAAACACACATCCTTCAGTCTCCCACTTGTTTTTAAAGTTTCTCATATACATAATAAATGCATAAACTCTAAAACTAGAATTCCCTTTTAGTCTTCATGCCACTCTCCATGATCTTGTAGACCCATGGACTCGAAATGAATTTCGCTTTTGACTTGTGTAAGGGCTTAGTGAAGGGATCAGCTATGTTGATGTTGGTGTCAACCCATAACAATAAAATTTTGCCTTCTTCGATAAAATCACGAGTTACAAAGTACTTTCTGTCCATGTACTTTGTCTTGTGATATGACTTCGGCACTTAATTTGCGAAATAGATGTACTGTTATCGCAAAATAGCTCCAAGGGACCATCGCTGGATGAAACGATGCCAAGTTCATCAAGGAACTTCTTTATCCAGACTCCCTCTTTGCTTGCCTCTGCGGCCGCCATGACTTCTGTTGTGGTGGTTGAGTCAACCGTAGTTGATTGCTTCCAACTACGCCAACTCACAGCTCCACCATTCAGAAGAAAGACGTACCCAGACTGAGATCTTCTGTCGTCCGGGTCTGCATAAAACTAGCATCAGTGTAGCCTTTTACAATGAGCTCTCTTTGACCACCATAGACAAGAAACTTGTTCTTGGTCCTTTTCAGGTACCTAAGAATGTTCTTGACCGCAGTCCAATGATCAGGACCAGGTGAAGCTTGATGATGGCTTGTCATGCTTAGAGCATACGCAACATCGGGTCTTGTGCTAGTCATAGCATACATGATGAAACCTATAGCTGAAGCATATGGAACATTCTTCATGTATTCAATGTCTTTGCGTGTTGTGGGACACTGCGACTTGCTAAGATGCACAGCCATACTCATTGGTACATTTCCTTTCTTGGACTTTTCCATATGGAACCTTTCCAAGATTTTGTCAATATATACATTTTGACTTAAACCAATGAGCTTACGAGACCTATCTCTATATATCTTAATCCTTAAGATATATTGAGCCTCGCCCATGTCTTTCATTGAAAAAATCATTTTCAATGAGTTCTTTGTTTGCTCCATCAAAATTTTTCATTATCTATCAGCAATATGTCATCGACATATAAGACCAAGAACATAATGTGGCTCCCACTAACCTTCTTGTATACACAAGGTTCTTCCTTACTTTGAATGAATCCAAGGATTTTAACCTCTTCATCAAAGTGCTTGTTCCAACTCCTTGATGCTTGCTTCAAGCCATAAATGGCTCTCTGAAGTTTGCACACTTTGCTACTATTTTTCGGATCTTCAAAACCTTGAGGTTGTACCATGTACACTTCCTCATCCAATTTTCCATTTAGGAAAGCTGTTTTGACATCCAACTGCCATATTTCATAATCATGAAATGCGGCAATAGCTAGCATTATCCGAATAGATTTAAACATGGCAAATGGTGAAAAAGTTTCATCATAGTCAATTCCTTGAATTTGAGTCAAACCTTTTGCTACAAGTCTTGCCTTGTACGTTGTCAAGTTACCATTCATGTCCATCTTCCTTTTGAAAATCTATTTGTTTCGAATGACTTTCGATCATTCAGGAAGATCTACCAAGTTCCATACTTGATTGTCATACATGGATTGTATTTCGGATCCCATGGCTTCTTGCCATGCTTTGGAGTCTTTTCTTCCATTGCTTCTTCGTAGGTCAAAGGATCGTCGGTATCCATTACCAAGACTTATGAAGACCCATATATAATTGGGTCTTCTCCTTTCTCTTGTTGACCTTCTTAAGCTCTCTATGTTCTTGTGACTCATCTTGAGTTAAACGAACACTCAGTGAGGAAGTCTGAGTACTCCCACTGATTATAGGAGCTTCGTGTGGTATTTCATGATTATCTTGAATGTCTTCATTCATCTCATGATCATCCACTAGTAGATCCTCTTGAGTTTCCTCAAGTGTCACCTTACTACCACTGCTTTTGACTCTTTCGAGAAACTCCTTCTCTAAGAATGTTGCACCATTTTTAACGAATATAGTATTCATTGATTTGTGCCAAAAGCTATACCTTTTTGTTTCTCTTGGGTATCCAATGAAGAAACACTTATCTACTTTGGGTTCAAGTTTTGTTGACATCATACGTTTTACGTATGGCTCACAACCCCAAACTTTGAGAAAAGATATATTGGGTGGTTAGCCCATCCATAACTCGTGGTATTTTCTCAATGGATTTTGATGGAACAATGTTTAGTGTGTGAGCCGCAGTTTGGAGTGCATGACCCCAAAAATATAAAGGTAGCTCCGTTTGACACATCATTGAACAAACCATATCAAGTAAGGTTCGATTTCTCCTCTCGGAAACACCATTCCACTGTGGTGTCCCGGGTGGAGTGAGTTGTGGTATGATGCCACACCTTTCAAGTATGTGTTAAACTCATTACTCAAGTATTCTCCTCCACGATCAGTTTGTAGAGCTTTGATTCTCTTGTCAAGTTGGTTCTCTACTTCATTCTTATATTCTGTGAATTTCTCAAAGGTTTCACTCTTGTTCTTCATAAGATACACATAGCCATATCGACTGTGATCATCTATGAAGGTAATGAAGTACCTATAACCATCTCTTGCACTAGTACTCATTGGACCACATACATCAGAATGTATTAATTCCAATAAGCCACTTGATCTCTCACCTTTCTTCTTGAATGGTGATTTCGTCATCTTTCCAGTTAAACAAGATTCACATGTTCCAATTGCTTCACCATCAAGCAAATCTAGAAGATTTGTTTGTTGCAATTTCTTTATGCGTTTCTCATTTATGTGACCAAGGCGATAGTGCCACAAGAGTGTGTCATTTGTTTGAGACATCTTGAGTCTCTTGTTACTGATATTCAACATATGTTTATTCTCATTTAAATCAAGCAAATATAATCCATTTGAAATGAAAGCATTTGCACAAAATAAACCATTCTTCTCAATAACCATACGAGAGTTATTTATTACAAAACAAAAGCCTTCTGCATCCAAGCATGACACAGATATAATGTTTCGAAATACTAAAGGAACATGGTAAACATCTTTTAAACTTGAACAAAAACTACTAGATAAATGAAGATCAAGGGTGCCCACAGTGATTGCAGAAACACTTGCACCATTGCCGACCTTCAATACTACCTCTCCTTTCGAGAGAGGTCTCATATCCCTTAGTGCCTGCACATTAGAAACTAAGTGAGCACATGATCCGGTATCTATTACCCAATCTTGAATAGTTTGTGGCTAAATTTAAATTTAGTTCAATAACAAGTATACCTTTATGGCGCTTGCGTTCAACCTTGCCTTCATCCAAGTCACACTTGTACTTGGTGCAATTCATTTTGAAATGTCCCTTCTCATGGCAATAGAAGCACTCCGTGTTTGATCCAGGAGAGTTTCTTTTCTTGCTTCCCTTGGAGGTGCTCGCTTGAGCTCCTCCATTTTTGCCTTTGAGTGAAGGATGCGCCTTACTTGTCTTACTCTTTGCCTTGCCTTTATTCTTGGCAATCTTCTTGCTTTTCAACGCAATGGCAAGGACAGATTTTTCCTTTGTCTTTCCCATGTCTACCTCAGCAGTCTTGAGTGCATTATGGAGCTCATTCAATGTCATACTCTTTTCACGCATATGATAATGCATGACGAATTCTTTGTAAGAGTATGGAAGTGATCCTAGAATGATATCCTCAGCAATGTCCTCTGGTATTGAAGAATTCAATTTCTCCAACTTCTCCATATAACCCTGCACTTTCAGGAAGTGTACTGAGACATATTCACCCTCCATCATCTTGCACCTTGTGAGTGCGATGGTGGTCTTATAGCGCTCCTTGCGAGCACTATCAGTGAACATCTTCTCCAGTTGTGTCATAATATCCTTGGCAGGAGTATCAAAAAACTTTCTTTGCAACTGATCTCCAATACTGGTCAAGATCAGTGACTGCACAACTCGGTCCTGCTCATTCCATTTCTTTTGGGCCTCTTTTTCATCGTCTGTTGGATTCCCTTTTACTTTCTCATCTGGGAACTTGCCATCCAGAATGTGTAAAAGATCCTCCAAACGCAATATGATTTTCAATTTGAGGATCCAATCGGAATAGTTTGACCCGTCATTAGCAAGGGGGTATTTTTCGACCATAGAACGCAGAAAATTAGGAAGTGAAGACATAACTACAAAAATTCATATTAGGGGTATATGTTAGTGTTCATGCATTTATAAAATTTGTACTAACAAAAATTAAGGTTTGTCCATTTTGTTAGTCATACAAGACTCTCTTTCAAATAAATAGACTCATCTAAATATTTGTCCAAGATAAGTATCATTTACTAATCATAACCTTTAAGTAAAACTTAACTTTATGACTCTTGTCGTTTTCATTAAGAAAGAATGATTCATTTTCTTAATAAAACTCTCTTTCCCAAAACCCAAGCCTAGATCTTGGTGATTTGTTATAAGAAAACTCATTTTATTGGTCAACAAGCATGAACAAGTCATTTCCACATAATGAGCGAGAAGATGTGCCTCACACAACTCCCACTCACTTATGGCCTAATAACGAATTCATGCGAGTTCCACGATTTCTAGTAATTTAGATCACACTCATGCTTATTCCTAATTACTAGCTTAAAGTGGATAAAATGAGAAGGAAATATATTCTTAAATTTTTCATGGACATATCAAATATATGATGACTTTAATAATTTTGGTAGGTCATGTATTCATACAACAATACCTATCTTAACCATTTAAGCAATCTCATATATTCATAAGCTTCGTGGGTTGTGTGGCTCCCGCTTGCATTCTTGTAGCTCTATCAATCACCTTTATGAAAGATATAATTCTAAACTACAAGCACCCACCCAATTCTCATTCTATTTTTAGAGCTATTCTAAAATAAAATAAAACGAAAATTACATTTAGAATTTCCCAATCCTAAATCCTATGTGGCATGCAAGCCATGAATGAATAAATACATAAATGGCAACTTAACAACTTTGCCATAATTTAATTACTCTAATTAATTTTCAATGGCACCTTAGGCCGCATTACAAACATTCATTCACATCATTTACAACACACAAGGCATTGATAATCTTGAGCCATACTAACCCACAATCCTCCTGCATAGCAAAATTAGTACACATGTGCAATCTTGTCGCACTATTTAATCTTATTTAGTTAATCCTATATCTCTCAATTTCTTAATTCATCTAAATCATTTTAAATCCTAAAAATGATTTGAGTTGAATAAACATTTACTTATTAAATGTCATTCATTGTCAATTAAATGTCATTAATGTCATTAATTCATTCTTAATTGCCATTATGGCTAATTAAGACCTTTAATGTCATTAATTCATAATTAATGTCATTTATTGTCAATTAATTATCATTAATGTCATTAATTCATTCTTAATTGCCATTATGACTAATTAAGACCTTTAATGTCATTAATTCATAATTAACTATTCCTTAATCTGTCCTAAATTTGAATGAGATCTAATATTACAGATTTTTCAAAATAACCCTTGTGAAAAATTAATATTTCAAGATGATGAGACCGAAAATCATAAAATTTCCAGTTTCGGTCTGCTGCGCACCTGTCAGTATTTTCTATGCTAAAAATTATATTTTTCGAATTAAAATTCAAGCCATATATTTCTGAAAACTAGACTTAAGCACCTTTCTGGAAATATAAGGAATACAAAAAATTGTTTACTATTTTGTGAGAAAATTACATTTCAATTTCGGATTCCTTTTCTGGAAAACAGATTGTAGTTGTCTCTGTAATTTTGTAATTTCAGAAAAATCCGTAATATTTTTGTATTGCACAATTTAGTTTTCTGGAAACTAGACTTCATTATCTTTCCTATGATAATTTGTATACAAAAATCCATTCATCCAAACTCTAGATATTCAATTTTGAATCTTAACAAAAACAGAAAACTGGAAACAGAAAAATCCAGCGCTGTACCCGTTTTGTTATTTTTGTTTACCTTAATAAAACAATATAAACTCTCTGTTTTATTTTAGAATCTTCATCCTTACATCATAAACTAATGTAGGAATTTTTAGATTCACAAAAATCGTGATCCAAAATTACCAAAATGATTTAATGCCTTAAAAACCAAAATTTGACAGATTTATGAACTAGAAACTTGAGAGATAGTTAACTAAATATTTGTGCAATTAACTTAGCACTAATTAAATATTCTAATTGTCACAAAATCAAGCCTTAGCTCTGATACCACTGTTGGGATTTCATGTGTATGCCTATGTGGTGAGAATTTAAAATTTTCCCATCACCACTTGGCTCAATACACAAAGGATCTTATTTTTACGACAAAAGCGAACAAGATTTTCTTCAACAAACTAAAGTGTACTAAATTAATATAAATTAATCTAATCTAATTTATTGCAAGAGAAAATAATGGAAACCTTTACCTAAAGAGATTGTCAAATCTCTTAATGGAATGAAGCCGGTTTCCCTTCTAGATCTCGTGTTCTTCTTGAAAACGCCTCTTAGTTCACCTTGAACCTAAACAACGAACTTACACACCTCTTAGATAGATGGATGTGAAGTTCAAGGCTTAGATCCAACCACCTAACAAGAAGAGATGAAAGCCTATCTTGTACTTTTCGGTCTAGGAGTAAAACCTTCAAGGTTTCGGCCTAGAGAAGAGAGAAAGAGTAATTTTCAGATTTTAGAAAAATGGCTGCTGCTGGAATTTTCGGCCAAGAAAGAGGAGCAGAAAATTAGAGCCAATTTTCCTTAATTACACCCCTTTAAATAGGCAAGGGATTAGGGCTATCATTTGTGTAAAGTTTGATCTATTTACACAATTGTCACTAGCCTTATTTAGCCATTTTATCATCTCTAATCTCATCTTGTGATTGGTTTAATAAATTAATTTATGAACAAATAATATTAATCATATTATTCAATTATGCAATATTCTTATTATTCTTATAATGCATTCATTCATTATACCAAATAATATTTGCATAACTTCACAAATTTATTTATGATCTAAGCATGGCATATTATGACATTTTATTTTAGTATTTCATCTCATGTATTTTATCTAATACATCATTATGAAATATAAAATACTTGTTGTTTCTCTTTAGTTGGTGTGACCGTACAGAGGATCTATGTCATCTTGGCAATAATATAAAACTTTATATTATTGACTATAAGAGGTTCTATCATTACATTATAGTTATCCAAACGACATAGTAATCATTTACTCAATCCACTATTTCCGTGTCTATCCTTGTCACATGATATTATGAATAATATGCAAAATAGGATCGTGTCATTCTTGCATTATATTCTTTTCTTGGTCTCTCAAGTGAATTATAATTATAACTACATCAGTTATATTGCATGCGATATAATTTCACTTTACCAAGGGGCCCAGTAATATCATAACTCAAATTGAGGGACAATGATAATATTAATATATAGATTTCTCCCGCACAAGTTGTACACAACGAACTACTATTTTATTTCTATCATAAGATAGTATTTAAATAGCAATCACATTATATACTTCTCATATGAAAAACCTACACATCTTATATATATCTAAGATTCTAAAGACACAATGGAAACATTAATGACACAAAACACAATCCATATAATGTTCCATTCATTTAGGTCATGTTCAATATATAAAATACATATTTATATATTCATGTTATTAAATGATAATGCTTTATCAACATTTATAGAACTTCAATGTACTTTAATCAACATGACAATCTTCCTCGGTAATTAATGTTCCTTTTTAATTACCACGATTGTGAACATATTTAGTGATTAAATGTTTCTCATCTTTAGAGTTCTATGGTTCAAGACCAAGAGCATCTTCTTGAACACTTCCAAAGATATAACATATAAATCTCAAAGAACATGAATAATAACATTCGTAATAAAATCATGAACAACATATAAATTATTATTAAAAACATAACTTTCAAAACACACATCCTTCAGTATCTACTATAGCTATATATGAATAATGTATGTATTTTTATGGCTGTTGCCGATGACAATGATGCTAATATGTTGTCTCATTCATCCTCTCCTTCTTCTTTTCTGGCTTTCAAACTGGCTGTTCATCTGAGAGGTGACTGTTCCGGTCCGGTTGATTCAGTTTTCGGTTCGGTTTGATTCCGTGCCTTCTCGGCTGCACATCCCTCTGAGCAGTGACTGTCCCAGTTCGGTTGATTCAGTTATCGGTTTTGTTTGATTCAGTATTATGTGATATATATAGCATGTAGAAGAAGACACCAATTTTAGATCTGTTGTGAACTTGTGATTGAAACCATATATCAGAGTATGTGGATAGTTATAAATTTATGCAAGTATTCAGAAAAACATACATATTTATTATTTTGCGTATTCATTCATGGTTTATTAACCTCATATCTACATGTTTCCGAGCGTTGTAAACCATCGCGTAATGTTAAGAAGATTTGTTGATGACAGTTGAGACATCTTAAAAGAGTAAGTTTTATTATTATCATTATTATTTTGTATTAATTTACACTCAAGATTAATGTATGCATAAATGAAGTCATGTTGACCATGCAAATACAACATTAGATCACTATATACATAATTTCAATATTTATTGTACTGAAACATTTAACTTAATTAGATGTATATGTCGAGTAGAGTTAAATGCCTCATCAGTTTCGTACTCCAATTATATCTCACATATTTATTTTCATTTTTAAAGTTTAAATAGCCAATCTGAGTACGTACTGCTCAGCATGATCTCCATATTAAAAAGTATTTGTTTAACAAAATTTATATTTCTTGAAACTTTTTTAGTTTTTTAGATAAATACAAAATTATTATTTTCTAAAAGATTTTAGTCCATTAAAAAACAATGATTTTGTATTTATCTAAAAATTAGTAAATAAGCTAAATTCTCAAAAATATAAAATTCGGTTTCTTGACATATTTTAATATGGAGATCATGTTTAACTGTTCATATTAGCCTGTTTAGACTTTAAAAACGTAAATAAGAATTTGATCGCATGATTGTAACAAAAAACTAAGAGAGCATTTTAACACTGGGATAGAAGAACTCTAGATGCATTACATGACATGACAGTTGTGCCTCAAGAAACCAACATGAGAAATGATTGAGACAATTAAGTCAAAGGTTTTCAAGATATATATGCGTTGCGCTTTCATCACTTGACCTCTATTAATCAGTGGACTTTTTTCGAGGAAACACCCACATGGTTATATATATATATATTTTTTTTTTTCATAGCAATTAAAGATATCATGAATTGGTAAATGATGGTTATTTTCTAATTATGAAGCAGCATTTTCAGTTGTTTAGTAAATTAAATAGCATGCATGATTTAATTATACATGGGTGGCAACTGATACTAAGGGGAAAAATGGCACGACGGAGTTTGGCTCTATTATGGAACAGCATGGCATGTGTATTCCTGACCGTGATCATTTGCAATTTGCGTAACATGGCCATTTTTTTTTTTAAATTTGGCACGACACGTACAAAATTTGGTTACGGCACGGCACGGTACGTGGTCACGCGAGTCACATGTTATCGGACCGTAGATCCTGATCATATTGTGAATTTAATAAACTAAATTATATTATGAAAAAAAATAGTTAAACGTGATCAAACATGACAAATGTGACTAGTCACGTTTGGGCACGACGTGATTCACGTGGCGTAACCATTCGCGTGTCGTGACCACTCCTTGATATTTTAGTCACGACACGGCACAACACGTGACTAAAATTTGCACGTTTTTTACACTCTATCTGATACTCAAGTACCTGACGATTACTTAATTTATGGATTTTGGATATCTGATTCTAGTGAGATTCATGTTTGCACGAATCTCGAAGCACATTAAGATAAAATTGAAAGGGTTGTATGATATGAGACTAGGAGATCAGGATGCAAAATGTTAAAAACATGCCATTTGATCTGGTCCCTATATAACTTGGTCAACGGCTGCCATATAGTCTATGCTCAAGCCAGCATAAATTGCTTTAATTTTGTTGACAGTTTTGATATATATATATAGGAAGTGTCTACGGTGCTACGCGTAGCATAGAGGCCTCCGTGCTACGGCTCAATTTTTGAGTTTTCAAAATTCTAACGGTCGATCCGAACCGTTCAACATGATCTCCATATGAATATGTACTTGCAAACCAAATTTTACATTTTTTAGAATTTTTTTACTATTTATTAAGCCACTTTGAAAAAACACTAATTTGTACACAACAGTAAAATCTTCTGGACCATTGGATCAGCGATTTTCAAAGTGGCTTAATAAATAGTAAAAAAATTCTAAAAAATGTAAAATTTGGTTTGCAAGTACATATTCATATGGAGATCATGTTGAACGGTTCGGATCGACCATTAGGATTTTGAAAACTCAAAAATTGAGCCGTAGCACGGAGGGCCTCTATGCTACGCGTAGCATATTAGCCAGATTCTATATATATATTGATATTTTGTAAAAAAATATCAACATTTTGTGAACAACTTAAAAAACAATGCTAAAATAACATCTTATAAGCAACTTAATTATGGGAAGTTGCAATTATTAATTTTTTCAGAAATATTTAGGTAATCTACTTCAACAAAAGTAATATATAGGTAACTGTAGGAACAACCTCATTATGTTTAAGACTTTAAGTAATCTATTTGATTTTTTTTTTTTTGCTTATTGATCAGTTCTTTTAGTTCAGCATCAGCTGTACATTTCTGCCGATATTTCTCAACATGATTCGATCGAGAAATCAATATTAACCACTAAAACATTATTTTGAGAACTAAATTAAAAGTGTTTACCATGCACTACTACAATGCATTCTTGAAAATTGTTACCAATATATTGGAAACCACTCGAGTCAAGAAGACATATTCGTCATAATTTCTGGAGCATATATATGATTCTTCTATAACATCTCCTGTTAAAAAAGTATTACATTAATACAAAACAACATTAAAGCTTGATGTATTAATTAGAAAACAAAAGGAAACACTATATATTTTGGTAGACTTTTCAAGAATGATTTTGTTATGATCAACTAGCAAAAATGCAAGAAAAGCACAACCTTTTGTCAAACAGATTGTTTTGAATAAAATAAATTTTACAAAGTTGATGACGGAAGAAATTAACAAGAGAACACGACTCTTGAATTTATTCAGTATTTCCTGTTTGAACTGGCAAGGAAAAGAGGCAACGGGGCACGCAAAATCTAATATGTGTTCACATTAATATATTTTTGTGACTTATTTGTTTAATATCATAACGTTGAAGAAGTTAGCTGGCAAAGAGCTGCAAAGATTAGAAAAAAAAATGTGAATAACACAAAGAAATGTCAATGGCATTCGTATGGCTTTGAGAGAAAGGAGGTAGTTAATTAATAAAAAATGATATTAAGTCACTAATGATATTAAATCATGGTGAGCTGTTCGGATTGACTGTTAATTTGGACTTTGAAAACGTACGTAAATAAAAATGTAAGGCATGATTGGAACACGAAACTAATGAAGCATTTTAACACAGGGATATTAGGGGTATGTATTAGGGATGCAAGCTAGGATAACTAGAATAACGAAATTTGAAATTAGTAGATGAGAATAAAGAAAAAAGAGTGATTTTCAGATTAGTGTGAAAATGGTGCTATTCGGATTAGTAAAAATGTTGTTTGGATTGTACATTTGGAATAACGAATAGCTATAACAGAAAAATAATAGTGTTAACAATGTGCTAATTAAGAAGGAAGATAGGCAAGTGGGGTTTCAAACGAATTGTCACGACGTGGAGATGACAGAAATAACGTCAACTTTGTCATTTCGGGACTGTGTTAGCAGAAATTCAAGAAGGAAACATTTTTTTCTCTCTACACATTTCCGAATAGTAGTTATTCCAACATTTACAAGGAATAGAGAATAACAGTTGTTCTAGCTATTCCGAATAACAAAAATATTGTTTGGATGCACATTGCTATAATTCCAAATAACTCCTATTCTCGAATAGCCTCCTATTTAATTAGCTATTCTCACTTTATCCAAACATACAAATGGTTCTATGATATGAGACTAGGAGAGGATGCAAAATGTTGAAATCGTGCCATTTGATCTGGTCCATATATAACTTAGTCAAAGGCTGCCATATCATCTATGCTTAAGCCAGCATAAATTACTTTAATTTTGTTGACAGTTATGATATATATTGATATTTTGTAAAAAAAAAATATCAACATATTGTGAACAACTTAAAAAACAATGCTAAAATAAAATCTAATAAGTAACTTATGGGAAGTTGCAATTATTAGTTTTTGAAGTAATTAATATTTAGGTCATTACATACTTCAACAAAGTAATATATAGGTAATTGTATATAGTAACAATCTCATTATGTTTAAGTAATATATTTGATTTTTTGTTTTGCTTATTGATCAGTTCTTTAATTTTAGTTGAGCACCAGCTGTATTTCTACCGTGATATTTCTCAACATGCTTGCTTCGATCGACAAATCAATATTCACCACTAAAACATTATTGTGAGAATTAAATAAAAAAAAACTAAATATATAACTAACAAAAAATTAGACATACTCTGATATAAAAATGAGCTTAATTACCTAGCTAGATATCTAAATATGATATGCCACTAGGGGTGAAAACAGAGCGAAGACGGATTGGATAGTGGTAAAACCATCTCCATATCCCTTATTAATTTTCCGGATACGGATACGGATTGGATTGGATATTTATTAAAATAATATTAAAAAATACCAAAATTCATAATATTCATCTAATTTTAATGGTGAATAACAATATTTTTTCATAATATATATTAAAATATATGATATATATCTACTATTCGGATACGGATAATTGAAACGTAAAACCATATCAGTATCCATATCCACACGAATATTCAGATATCAGATATCAACATCTAATTTTTCGAATACAGATCGGATATTATCCATACCGTTTTCACCAGCAAAAAGGAACTAAAAATGTTTACGATTACTACTATGCATTACTGAAAAATGTGACCAAGTCACCAATTAATTAATGAAGCTGCAATACTTACAGTTCTTGGAAACAAAAAACAACCAGTTATTATTCTTGAGTCAAGTAGAAATATTAGTCATAATTTCTGGATAATATATATAGACTCTTCTAAAGCATCTCCTGTTGAAAAAGTATTACATTAATAAAAAAAAATAACATTACTGCTTGATGTTTTAGGAAACACTATTTTAATTGGTATACTTTTCAAGAATGATTTTGTTGCGAACAACTACAAAAAATGCAAGAAAGCACAACTACAAAATCTAATATGTGTTCACATTAATATAGTTTGGTGATCAACTTATTAATTTGTTTCAAGGTCATAACGTTGAAGAAGTTAGCTGGCAATGAGATGCATGCAAAGATTAGAAAAAAAAAATGTGAATAACACAAGAAATGTCAATGGCATTAGGTATGGCTTTGGGAGATAGGAGGTAATTAATTAATGAAAAATGATATTAATTAAGTCAGTAATGATCGATGCAGTAAGTATTATACTTAATTATACATGTATGAAAGTGTCAAGTTAATTACAGCTCTCGTTCTATGTGATTAAATAAAGAAATACCACAATTTGCCTTATCAAATAGCAGCACACAGGTAAACCAAACTTGTTGCACCCACACTTGAACACACAGCTTTAGGAATCGATCGATCAGTGCATAACGACAGGTGCACTGTGGTCATGACTTAATTCTATCCTTGTTATTACAAATACATGTTGAGCTCAGTTGGAAATTTCAGATGATGGCTGAGGAAACGACACCAAGAGAAGAGAGCGAGAGATTGACATAATATATATAGCTCAAGGCTGCTTTCATTATCCTCTATCAAAGGATGAATATATGGTTAATTAAGACTGTTAGACATGCATTCAACATCCTTGCAAATTATAATCGTAAATAATAGAGGATTGTAATTAAGACTTGTGAAATATTAATTATTTCTATTGACATGCAGCTCCATGCAAAGGTGGTGACTAGTCAAAGCTAGCTCTTGCTTTTCAAATACGCATAGCCTAACATACAATTTTTCTGTACGGTAATTCAACGAATGCAGCTCCACATAATATTATGTCCCTTTCAAAATTTAGAGAGAAAATGGTACAAGTTACTACCGGACACACAATTAATTAGAATCATACAATTCTTACTTTTAGATATATATTCCTCCTGAAAATCAGATATTAGATGGGCCTAATCACTTGCCCTATTAAGCCCAAACAATTACGCCTCAATTTATGGTCTTATCGAATATCGAAGTTTCTTTATTTTGGGCCTACTGGGCTAATAGAAGAAGTTCCCCAATAATAAAATGAACCGGGTTACCACATAAACCCGGTATTGCACCAGTATTGCATATTATTAAGATTTCGAATAATATTTGAATTATTATTTTCAATACCTTCTTAAATTATTATCGAAGTAACAAATTAAACAAAAAACTTGCTATTTATTTTAATTATTCATGAAAATTACATATTATATCAGTATTTGGTATATCATGTATTGAGGAGGGATCCACTTGCAACATTCTATAGCTACAACATCTTATAACCAGAGGCGGAACACAGTAGTGAGCAAAGGGGGCTAAGCCCCCCTATAAATTGAAATTTTATACTTTAGTCCATTAAATTTTATAATTTTCATAAGTATTAATACCTTTTAGTCCCCCTTATAAAATGAAATTACACTACATCTGATATTTCAGCCCCCCCAATCTCTATTTTCTAGTTCCGCCCCTGCTTATAACATTATTTTGCAAAGTCCAAACAATCGAACCAAAATGGTTCAACATGATCTCTATATTTGAATGTGCTTGGAGATCAAATTTTTTTATTTTTATTATTTTTTTACTATTTATTAAGATGGGTACAAAATGCAATGGTCCAGAACAACAATTCTGTAAAATACTTAATAAATAGTAAAATAATTAAAAGAAAATGTAAAATTTAATCTCCAAACACATTTAATATAGAGATCATGTTGAACGGTTTGGATCGACTGTTTAGACTTTAAAAAATCATGTTGTAAGATGTTGTAACTATATAATGTTGTAAGTGGATCTCTCCTCATATGTATTATACTCAAATCACAAATTTTAAACCTTGTTAAATTATTTTCAAAATATAAATTAACTTGTTCCTATGCCATATATACATACAAATTAAGATTCGTAGTTCATTGGCTACTAATTAATCCTAAATTAATCCTAAATTAATTATCAAACATGGCTACTAATTAATCAGGTAAAGTGGTTGAAATGAAACAGTTGTATAAATCACTACATAGAAACATTTTTATTTTTCTGTTTCTCTTCGCACCTGAAATGTAATTTTTGTGTAATTTTATTTTAATATTATTCGAATAATTATTTTCAATACATTTCTTAAGTTTTTTTCAATTTGAAAAATTACACAAAAAACATGAAAATTACATATAATGTATCACTATTTTGATATATTTTCGTATATTTACACCAACACACTATATCAAATTATGTATGTATTATATCCAAATAATAGATTTTAAACCATGTCCGATTTTTTTTCTGTAACATAAAAAAATAAAAAATCCAAATATAACATATCACTTTTAAAAAATAATAAATATCGGATCATGACACTACCGCTGGCACTGCCAGTGGGGTACAATTGGGCTCTTTGTTGTGAAGAATAAATTTTATACAGTTAAGGGTCTTTTTGAAAATTTCACTAGTTGGTATATGCATCTAGTGCTTGAAGAACAAAATTATGTGTTTATATTCTATAGGTCACATCATAAGCCAATCCTGACAATTGACCATTATATAATAATAATTAATATTAATAATAATAATTAATAATAATAATAACAATATAATTTTTAAAAGAGAGTAGTTGAGCAACATGTCCTTGTGAATTTACTTAAAAAAAAAGTTCTTACAAAATAATCATCATGTTTTAGCCAAGAGTTAACAATTAGTATGTGTAAACAGATTATATCATATAAAATTTATGTTTCTTTTTTAATGTTTAGGTGAAAAATCAAAATGGTGTGATCAATTAAAACGTTGCCTGAGAGCTCTATATATATAAATCCCTGTAACCACAATCTTTAACAGCATCAAATCATTCTATATATTCAATAAATAAAGTCTTATATCTCTAAAAATTCTATTGCTTCATATTTCACAAATTAATCGTATTAAGATATTTGAGAAAATCAATAAAGCTCAACACGACAACAGACTATTTTAGTCTTTTTCCAAATTAGTAAGGTAATTACTATAATTTTTGTATTCTCGACTGTTGTGTCTCCGAAATTTTATTTATAACATAGTTCAAAAAAAAAAAAAACCAAATAACCATTATTTTTGAGAATTTCGATTTTCACCACGGCAGCACTAGCATTCTGCGGACCCATTTCAGCGGGGCCGCAGAATCCCGATGTGGACCCTTAAATGGGTCCGCAGAACCACTTTGCGGACCCATTTTTTTTTTCAAACTCTGAGATATCTCATTTAAATCAGATAGAAAAGATACGGTCATGTGGACTTTGATGGTCTTGGGTTATGTGGCGGGGCACGCAGAAATTTTTTTTTTTTTTTAAATCAAAGAATTTGAGATATCTCATACAGAGATGCACGTGGTGCCTCAATAAAAAACCCAAAAAAAATAAATAATAAATGGGTCCGCACCGTCATTATGCGGACCCATTTAAGGGTCCGCACCGGCATTCTGCGGCCCCGCCAAAATGGATCCGCAGAATGCCGGTGCGGCCGTGGTGAAATTCGAAATTCCAAAAAGTTATTTGGTTTATTTTTTTTAAACTTTGTTATAAATAAAAATTTCGGGTTGTGTCTCATCAGTTCACTAGGAAAATATCTCATTAATTGCGAAGACAAGTACTGAGGACATACCTAGAATAAATTTTTTTAAACCTCTTGTCAAAATACTTGATGATGCATTTTATATCATTCCTTCTTGAACTACTTGAATAAGAAGTAAGATGCAGTCCTGAGTCCTCTATAATGTTGTTCAATGCTACAAATTGCTCTAAAAAAAGTTAGTTTAATGCAAGAAATAATTTTAACCGAGAAGAGTCTATTTTGATTTTGTGCAGTTAACTGTTCGTTAGTCTGAGAAGAATTGAATGAGAGCACGAAATATTCTCAAACATAGAGAAAATTGTTACCAGAAAGGCAGAAACAGTTTCAGTTGTAACACTGACAGATTGCCCGAAAGTCTCTCTCAGTTACCGAGATTGTAAGTACATTGTGCTCTGTTTATGTCCCAGTCCATAAAGTACTAAAGATCACCAAACAAGAGGCTTCATCAGAGAAGAACGGCTTGATAATGTTCCCTATTGCTGCACATCATCTAAGACTTGCTTGGTTTATTCACAGAAGATGTATTCTCTGATCAGGTGTATTCTCTGATCAATGGGACATCACGTCGTTTCTATTGGATTGCTAGCTCGATCGGTAGCTCCTGTGCACATAGCACCTGGAGACATTAATAATGTTCTTATCATTTAGTTTATATTTTATTGACCTCCAAGTTCTTTGAAAATTGTCTATAGTTGTTTTTCATTAATTAAACAAATAAATTTGTAATAAATTCACCGGGAAATTAATTGTTAGGATACCAGTATATGTGGTAATTGGTAAAGTAGACGATATGCTGGAATTACAATAGAGGAAGCAAAGATTATATGGTACCAGTGGTTTCTGTTTTTCTGTTTTTTTAGTTGATTGAGGTTGCTCATAGTGTGAGCAGGTTTTTAGAAGTGTTAAGGATAAAACATTCATCATTTTTATGATAGCAAGTGCAGTGGCGAAGCTAGGATTTGAGCTAGGGGTAGGCAAAAACCGGATTCGGGTTCGAATAAACTAACGGGTTCGGGTTCGGGTTCAGATTCAAGACACAATTCAAAAAAATAGCAAGCATTTCAAATATTGTAAAAATAGAAATGGTACCATTGGCACTGTGCCATCAAAATTTTTCATATGCCATTATGCCATTATCATCAATTAAAATAAACAAGAAGTCAAGATAATATAAATGAACATCAAAGGTTTCAACTAAGTCAAAAGTTTATTACAAATATTCTTTTACATACAAAAAATGAGCTTTTAAAGAAATATTCTTATAACAAATATTCTTTTACATACTCTATTAACAAATTTAAAGAAAAAATTAGAGTTACCTTACTAATTGGTCCACATGAGAACAAGAAAATGAGCTTAGTCCTCATTTAAACAATTCAAGCTATTCAAGCAATTTAAACAATTCAAACAATTCAAGCTATTCAAGCAATTCTATGTAATTCAAACAATTCAAGCTATTCAAGCAATTCAAACAATTTAAATGAGCTATTCAATCAAAGATTCAAAGTTCAACCTATTCAATCAAAGTACAATTCAACTATTCAAACAATTTAAATGAGCAATCAAAGATTCAAAGTTCAACCTATTCAATCAAACTACAATTCAACTATTCAAACAATTTAAATGAGCTATTCAATCAAAGATTCAAAGTTCAACCTATTCAGAGTTCAACCTATAACCTATTCAACCTATTCAAGCAATTCAACCTATTCAATAAAAGATTCAAAGTTCAAAGTTCAAACCTATTCAATTTACCGAACAACAATAGTACTGGTACAGGCGGGCTGGTACAGTGGTACAGGCAATAAAAAGGGAAAGAAATGAAAGGGTCCCCTTTGTTGCTTAGCGGCAGCGCTCTGGCGGTGGAGGCGACGCTAGCAGAGAGCATGGCAGGCTGGCACATAGATCTTCTTCGCGGAGGCACGGCTCTGGCGACAGTCCTCCCTTTTTTTCTTATTTTTTTGCGTAGAATCGTGCTCAACGCTCTAGAGGCCAAGCTATCTGCTACCAGGGATTCACATAATTTATTTTTTTTATTCAAGAGCTGGGTTATGGGCTTGGGCCTCTGGGGTAGGCAAGCCCAAAAACCTGGGGTGGGCAAACCAATTAAAAAACTCAGTTCATAAATTTTTTTTTTCCAAGGGTAGGCAAGTGCCTACCTCTGTGTCAATGTGCCTTCGCCTCGGAGCAGGCGTGTCGCCTAAAATTTGATAGTTTCTATTCTTAACATTAAATGAAAATAGCTTCTTTAAAAGAAATTGTAATCCCTTGTTAAATTTTGTCCTTTAAAGAGACCATATATATAATAATAATCTCAGCCGCCTTGCATAGAAAGGTTTCTTGTCGGACATCTCCTTATTTTTTATGACGTTTATATAAATTAATTATCAGGCATCGCTACTAATTAATCTGGTAAAGTGGCTGAAATGAAGCAGTTGTATATATATAGTTTGAAACATTACATACACAATCCCTTTAATTACCCAAAGAAATACCGCCCATTTAAATAATCAAAACGCAGAGGAAAATTCAACAGAATCAACGAGCTAATTTACTGTAAATTAACAAGGAAAACAAATATAAAAATCCAACTTTACATAACATATTGTAATAATTGAAACAAAAGGAATGACACGGATGTCTATAACTGTATATGTAGGTGTACCGTACCATGCTCATGGAGTAAATGTTTCCATTAACTAAAATTAATTAGTCAAACCACTGCCTCAACAATGACCGCCACCGCCTCCACATGCACTGCCACCACCGCCTCCGCCTCCACAGGCGCTGCCACCGCCGCTCCTAGAGTACGTCATGTTACTTCCACGAGTCTGTCTCTTCGTTTTGCTGCCACAGTTGAGTATCACATACGCCAATTACGCACACCATGAAATTAAAGGATTATGATGGCATGAGAAATTATGGGTTTGTGTGTACATACTATTCAAGACAGCAAAGTTATCGTTTTTGACTGAATTACCATATCAAATTAAGTACTTAAGTTACAAACAATGCATGCCCACGTGGCTTTTATGAATAATTCTACGCGTGGTCATGAGAATCACAGAAATAGAATTATACAAGCCAGTTGTGACTTTGAAAATGCAGAGTCTTTGCCAAATGCCAATCTTTTTTTTTTTTTTTTTGCAACAACAATGCAAGCCCGTACGCAATTGCCAATATTGTTTTTGTAACATGACATATACATATATATATATATATATATATATAGAGGCTGGCTACTATGCTTCCATAAGCATATGCCCACATATGCTTATAACTCATTTTTGCGTTTCCAATGTTCAAATGGTCGATCCGAACCGTTCATCTTGTTCTCCATATTAATATGTGCTTGGAGACCAAATTTTACATTTTTCTGAATTTTTTTACTATTTATTAAGCCATTTTGAAAATTGCTAATCATATGGTCCAGAATTTTGTTGCACTGTTTTTACTGTTCACCCGGATTAGCAATTTCAAAGTGGCTTAATAAATAGTAAAAAAATTTAGAAAAATGTAAAATTTGGTCTCCAAGCACATATTAATGTGGAGAATATGCCCACGGTTCGGATCGACCATTTGAACATTGGAAACGCAAAAATGAGTTATAAGCATATGTGGGCATATGCTTATGGAAGCATAGTAGCCAACCTCTATATATATATATATATAGTACAGCTAACACGCTTCCTCTAGTATATCAATAATATGCTTCCGGTCTCCAAAATCTATCGAATGAGCTTCAAACGACAAATTCAAACCGTTCAAACCAATCTCCTTACCGAGAGCTTCGTTTTCATATAAAAAAATTAATTTTTGAATTTATTTACTATCAAGTCAAGTGGTCAAAGAAATGAGCAAAATAGTGCATCAAAATGCATACAAAATCCTTCATATTTTGACCGCTTGACTTGATGGTAAATAAATTCGAATTTTTTTTTTTTTATATGGAAACAAAGTGATCTCATTAAGAACATTGGTTTGAACGGTTTGGATTTGTCGTTTGAATCCCATTGGATAGATTTTGAAGACCGGAAGCATATTGTTGATATACTAGAGGAAGCGCGTTAGCCGTACTCTATATATATAGGGAATAGTAAACAAGCCCTCCATATGTATATGTATTAATTCCGAACACCAACAAGCAGGGAGAAAAATGGTACGGGCTCTTGCCATATTGCTTGAAAATGATTTTCCTCACAAATCCATCATCTCTCATGCCGTCATAATCCTCTTCATGGTGTGCGTTATTGGCGTTGTAATACTCAACTGTGGGGACAAGCCCAAGGGTCGGCGTCGACGGAGAGGCAGGGACGGGGGCGGGGGCGGCGGTGGTTGCGGCGGTGGAGGCGGTGGTGGGGGTTGCGGCGGTGTAGTCACTGGTAGTGGTTGCGGCGGTGTAGTCACTGGTGGTGGTTGCGGCGGTGGAGGCGTTAGTAGTGGTGGCTGTTGAGGCGTTCGTCTGATATTTGAATTAATTGAAACATTCACTCCATGAGCATGGTCCGGTACACCTATGTACATCTACAGTTAATACACATATGTGTCATATTTCTTTTTGCTTCAATTATTACAATAGCTATGTAAAGTTGGATTGTTCTATTTGTTTTCCTTGTTAAATATTGTACAGTAAATGAGTGTTGATTCTGTGAAGTAGTGCTCTGCCTTTTATTTATTTAAAGGGACGGTGTTTTGGGTAATTAAAGGGACTGTGTGTATGTAATATTTCAACTATAAATATACAATTGCTTTTGAGATAACATCTGTCTATTCCCTTGGGCATGTAATCTTAGCCATGTCGGATAATTATTAATTTATATAAATGTCAAAATTAAATAAGCAGATGTCGGACAAGAAACTTTTTTCAGTTTTTTTCAAGAGCTAAGATTTAGGAATTCACATCACCTCAGGTAATAACCTGACAGTCAGGACAATTGAAACGGACAGTCCAGGATCGTTCTTTTAACATCACACGAATCTCAAAGCACAAATAATACTAGCTCCCTGCGCTATCCCAAATAGGTACCGGCTGAAAGTAAATCTGAGTCGTCCATTTCAATTTGCTTGAGTCAGGTACCTGGGAAGATACAGATCCAAGATTTAGGCAGCTGAGATCCTCTGCCGCGTAGTCGGATCTCTCTGTCAAAAATAACTTATTCTCTTAATTTCCTCATCTGCCATCTAAAATTGAATTTTTATCGGTTTAATTTCCTCATTGTTGTAAGTTTCTATCGGTTTAATTTTTCTATTAACTGATAAGAGAAACTATATGCTTTCTGGTTGTCAACTGAACATAATTACTTAACTCAAAATAACTGTATTATATTATTCTATCTCTAAGTCTTGGTTTATATGTTTGAGGTGCGGATTAAAATGCAGTTTCTGTTTTCAGTTCACCTCATATAGAGGCTTTTGGACCAGCTTTGCTGGATGACTGATAAAATTTCAGCAATGGAATGGGCAATAGCCTTTTTAAAAAAAAAAAAAAAAAACTGTATTATATTATTCTGCCCGCTGGTTATTTAGCGGTCGGATTTAATACTTTTGTATATTGATATTTAATGTAGTGGAAGTGTGCTTGCCATTTTACATCTCGGATTTGATTCCTGTTTCTAGCAATTTTAAGGTCAATTAATTTATTTTTAGTGAATAAAATAAAATTATGTCTTGGGTTCTTGGTTGTGAAATTCTACAACTTTTATGGAGAATCTGAAATTCTATAAATTATATACAATAAAATCTCGTATTTTTATATTTCTTCAACCTTGATCAAATTATGTTATTTCAAATTTAAAAATACGAAGTTTTAATGTATGTATATCACAAAAATTGAGATTTTTCATAGAGTTGTAGTAGTCATTTGGTTTGTGCTCTTGGCTCCCATCCTAGATATCCAAGGTTAAAATCACGTTCAAGAGCACAAATCAACTAGACTACTATAACTTTATAAAAAATCTCAATTTTATATATTACATTTACTAAAATTTCGTATGTTTTTTAATTTGAAGTAACATAATTTGAATCAATGTTGTAAATTTAAAAAAAAAAATACGAGATTTTAATGTATATAATTTATAGAAATCGAGATTATCCATTATAAGTTGTAGTAGTCTAGGTGGTTTGTGCCGATTTTTTTATTAATAGAAAAAACATAAAAAAAATCAACAATAGTTAATGAATTTGACATATTTTGAAATATAAGAAAACCGTTATGGTTTATAACGTCCCGCCGGACGTTATAAATCATAACGTTCCGGGAATTGGATTTGTCCAAAGGACTTTGGACATAATCTCATTCAAAGTCGGACCTTACCATTTGATTTGCTTTAAGATTTGTACCAACATATTTAAAACTTAATAACTCTGAATAGCTCCGTAAATCTAAATTGTCCGTGTCAATCTTAACATAGATTGGACGGTTTACAACTGACTTTGAATGAGGTTTCATCCAAAGCCCTTTGGACAAAAACTCCACCCAACGTCCCACCGGACGTTATAAACCATAACGTCCAAATTAACGCAATCAATTAAACCACTAATTAACAAAACAACCAAAAAAAAAAACCCAGACGTTACTGTCTATAATGTCCGGACTCATAATTAGATAGACATTAACGTCCTTACTTTTTGCTTTTTTTATTTTTTATTTGTTGTTTTGTTAATTAGGAGTTTAATTGAGTCCGCTAATCTGGACATTATGGTTTATAACGTCCTACCGGACGTTATAAACCATCACGATTTTCTTATATTTCGAAATCTACAGAAATCTTCACTGTTGTCAAATTTTTGTTTTTGTTTTTTCTATTAATAAAAAAATTGGTGGTTTTTGTTCTTGGCTCCCACTCGAGAGTTATTAAGTCATGGACATAATTTCATTTAAAGTCGGGCCTTACCGTTTGATTTGTAAGACATAATTTTGTTGTTTTCACTAAAAATAAAATAAATTAACCACTTCCAGATTAATAATATATGAAAATGTTAAATCCGACTGCTATATAATTCAGCGGGTATTTTTAGAATTTCTGCAAAAAGGTTGGTATTTCTTTAATTTTTTTTAATGCTATGAATATAAATTTCGGGTTTGGTTTCAGGGCGGACCCACTTTGCCTTCCTGAAATTTTTTTGCCTCCTCTTTAATTTATAATTCATATTAAATATAGAGTTAAAATTGAAATAAATTTGTTGAATTTTGATTGGTAATTAGAATTATAAGTTAGAGCATCAGAAAAGTCAAAGCATTGGAAAGTATAAGTTAAAACATTGTTTTTTTATCGAGTACCCAATTAGTTAATGGATTGAAATCTGATTCGATATTTTTTTACCTCTGACAAAAATCCTAGATCCACCCCTGGTTGGTTCGATGGTGATCAGGATATGAAGCTATCGGGTACTTGCTAAATCGTGTCAAATCTAGCAATCTTTGTATTATAGTTTCGATAGTGTGTCAAATCTAGCAATCTTTGTATAGTTTCAATATGGTCCAACCAGGATGCCACCTATGCAATTATTCTTTAACAAAGACTGCAAACCATATTATGTGGTCTTGTCTAGGGGTGTAAACGGATCGGATATTATTCGATTTCGCCTGGATCTAAATCCGGAAAATTACTTAATTATCCGATCTGTATCCGTATCCGAGACTATCCGTATCCGTATCCGTATTTGAAAATTTATAACAGATAAGGATACAATTTGATTTTTAACTATCTGTAACTATCTGTATCTGACTATTTATATCCCTGAACCACAACAAAGGTACTCTATTGTTTTGATAATATGATATGTGTTTTGTAATTAACAAACTTATTATGAAAAATATTAGATCTAATTTATGAATAAAAAAAATTATATTTAGATGTTCTTTTTTATTAGAATGTACATTAGTAATTTTTTTAATTATCTGATTATATTCATATCCATCCACTACTAGAATCTCCGTTTTTACCAACGGTAGTAAAATGGCTTGTTCCAACGGCTACCCGTTGGAACAAGCCCAAAAAACGTCATTTTCAACGGCCGCCGTTGGAAATACTACCGTCGCAACAAGCCTCCATGGAAAAACTCAAAAAAACTGTTATTTCCAAGCGCTACCCGTTGGAAATAGTTTTTTAAGCCTTTTCCATGCGACGGCCGTTGGAAAATGTACGCATGGAAATAGTTTCACACCTGGCCCCTGTCAGGATTATTTCCAAGGGATTGTGAACGGGGCCCACTTGAGTATTTCCAAGGATGACTGAGGTGGGCCCCACTTGATTATCTCCAAGGGTTGGCGAACCTAGGACCCACTGAGTATTTCCAAGGATGACTCAGGTGGGCCCCACCTTGCGTATTTCCAAGGATGAATGTGGTGGGCCCCACTTGACTATTTCCAAGGATGAATGTGGTGGGCCCTACTTGTGTATTTCCAAGGACGACTAAGGTGGGGCCCACCGAGTTTTTTCCAAGGGGTAACGAACCTGGGACCCACTGAGTATTTCCAAGGCTAACGAATCTAACATTTCCATGAGCTAATATTTGCATGGATATACCCATGCAAATAATAACCATAAATTGCATCATATCAGCATGCCCTCATTCTACAATCCTCCCCGTACCAATCCGGTACTCTTTTACATTCCCCACTTCCCGTTAAATCAAATAAACATAAACACATTGATATACATATTGAAAACATGCAATAAACATTAATCAACATAGTAATAGCAATAAATATATCCGTACATCAATATGTACATGAATTTAAACAACTAGCAATATTACGGTCACTATTTTAATATGGTTAACAAGTTTATTAACATTTAGCATCATTTTTTGTTCTTAGATATGAACTACATCCCTGACGTGTCCAAAACCCATTAAGAACATCACGAGTTGATCAAAATTGATTTGAAAACTATCGTGCTTAACCGTACCATGTCTTCTAAAGTCTAGATACCAGTTAAATTGTTCTTCTGCTAATCCAACTACCTTTATCCTGAAACAAAAATTCACCAGCAGTGAATTAGTCGCTGTTAAAAAAAAATGGAATCAAATTAAAAATGATTGTGTATTTTAGTTCAAGGTTGGCACTGTAGTCACTACTTCTATTGCAGATAAATAGTCCATCTTAAGAGAATACTAGATCATACAATTACAACAAGTGGTTTGAGGGCTCAAACATGATTCAGCCACTAATCATACAAACCCATGTGGATGTCAACCAAGTCAACAAAAAGCCATTAATCTAATTTGAAAAGCCGTCAACTTTTTTGTATTGCGATATGGCTTCTTCACTTGGGTGTCATATCTCGAGGGCATGACCCCTTGTTTCTGTCATTTATATAAGAATAAATAATCTAGTACTTGTTAATCCTCAATTGATGCTTGCTTTCGGTAAGTCAAATTTCAACTAGATTATACCGTAATTGTATGTTGAGTGATGTTAAGTAATTTTTGGGTCAAATTGCAATATTCTACTATCAGGTCTCATGTTGGAATATAACAGGCTATTTTAATTTGGGACTGAAAATCATTACCTCAAGATCCTTCAACAAATGGAAAGCAGCTTTTCCTTTCAGGTGTCACTAATACAGATAACAGAGATTCAACAATTTCCCATACTTAGATTGAATTTGTGTCAATCAATATTGCCCCAGTTATGCTTTCTACAATGTCTACAAGTGCCTGAATGCATAAAAGAATTAAAAAAAAGTTGTTTAATATAAATCAGTCACTTTCTGCTGTTTAATAAGCTTTCAAGAATCCAGCAACAACATATGTAACTAAAAAAAAACTGATCAGGAATGCAGTATGTTAGACTTGATAAAACACTTAGGAATAATTTAGAAAGAAAATTTTATAAATGTTGATTTTCTACTACAAGTAACATATAAGGTTTTCATACCATGTAACTTGGTCAGATGTTCCAAAATCATCAAAATTTGATGTTGTCAAGAGAGGTCAACTTGGCATAGAAGAACCATTGCTGAACATGTAACTTGATACCTCCATGCATGTCTTCATGCCAGAAAGCAAGGTTCTAGCAATTAGGCAACTAAAAACAGAAAGAGACTAATTAACATAAGATTCAGAACACTACAGATGCATTAATGTTTTTCATAACATGTACATACCATGGGGTGTTTTTCTAGGAGATGAGTCATCTTTAGAGCTGTGTTTTTTTGTCTCTACTCAAAGGTGCATGGTTTTCATTCCCCTTATTATCAAATATGCTGTATTCAAAATTTAAGAACCAAGCATCGCATTTCGAGAGGAATGAAAGGAAGAAAAAGCAATCTCCAAGAAAAATGAAAGACAAAAAGAAAAGTACCATAAAGTACTTACTGGAACAAGAGGTGAACCAAGGTCAAAATGGCACAAGCGGATTTTGGATATCAGGTTCTCAGAACCACTAATACAACCTCCAACTACCTGTGTATATGTATGTTAAATCAAACTCATTTTAAGAAATTCTACATCAAATATATAGAGCAGTACTGGTGTTAGCCACGGACATAAAGTAACATATTTAATTATTTATATAAGTGTTTTCAAACAATTCTTTATGTCAGAAAGATTTGACTATACAACTAGATGATTGATGAATAAGTACCTTGTGCATTTTTCGAAGTAACACATCTAAACTGGTTTATTGAAACTTGAAAGGCTGTTTAACAGGTTATAGTTCAAAGGCCTCAAGCCCTCAACCTAGGTCATTTCAGTTCATGTTTGCAGGCTTTAAAATAATTGTATTAGGCTAATAATTGACTGTAAAAATGATGAATATACTTGCATTCAATTGTAATTTATGTAAAAAAATACGCACATCATGGTGTCCTCAGATGTACTTGGTGGCAGAATGAAGGACAAGATCGGCTTGTAGTGTCAGTGGCTTCTGATTAATTGGAGAGGCAAGGGTACTATCAATGCAAACTAAAGCTCCTTGACTGTGGCATAGCTCAGAAACCTTCTTGATATCGAGGCAGTTGAGCAATGGATTGCTTGGCGAATCTGCATAGAAGAGGGACACATATGCAATGCCATAGATAAATATGAATAGGTAGTTTGGGTCTTACATTTTTAAATAAAAAGTTATGCAATATTGCGACGACTGTTTTTGTAAAATAAATTATGCAACATTTATATTTCACTTAGTAATTTGTGTATCGTATATATATGTAATCAGTTCTTGTCAACGCATGTGGGAACTAAATGAATCGGCAGAAGCACAAATAGTTGTGCTTTGAAAGATTTTGATCCATATTGAAAATAACAGAAATCAAGATATTAGTTATGGACAGACTGTGTCTAGTTTAAAAAAAAAAAGATATCATTTATGATTAATAAGCTGACCTTGTGGTTTTGCAGTACTTCTTTCAGTAAATTCATGTCATTCATATCAACAAAAGTAGCCTGAGAAAACATAAAAGCAAGATTATAAGGATAAAAGAAAATTAATCATCAGGTAAAAAAAAAAGTAAATGAGAAAAGTTGCCGGTAGAGCTGCCACATTATATATAGTTTATACTAGACGGAAAAATAAGAAAAAGAAAAGTTGCCGGTAGAGCTGTAACATATAAGTTCATTATACCAGCATGAACGGTAAGGCTCGCACGGAGATAATGTCCAGCATAGGCATCTGTAGTGTTGGAACAGCCATGGAGCCGACAATCAAAGATCTGAACACAATCATTGACAACTCCACTACTCTCATCTAAAATCTAATTTTGGTTTGAGCATTTCATCGAACAACTTTAATGCACTAATGTATTCAATAAAATCATCTAAAAAATTCAAGCTTTTTTAAGTGCGTGGACTACCAAACCGAATTAAATGATGATATGGATTACTTACGGTATTTGATAAAAAATTCAAGCTTTTTAAGTGCATCGAACACCTTTTGACTTCTCAACGTCGCCAATTTGGGGATTCACGGCATCTAATGGACTGGGCAACTAGCTAGGCTCAACTCGCTTCCTTTTCGCTGGAGACTGAGAGTTTGAGGCATCCACGGCTAGAGAGTGAGCAGCGGAGGTGGTGGCTAGGGTTTAGGGTGTGACGAGGTAGTGGCTAGGGTTACTTTAGGGTGCGACGGAGGAGGTAGCGGAGTAGGGGTGACGGAGGCGTGTGAGGGAGACAGGCGATCTGTGAGGAAGAGGGAGAGTGGCGATGGTGATGGCTAGCAGGCTAGGGTTTAGTGAGGAAGAGAGCGGCGAAGGAAAGCGGGATATGAAAAGAATTTTGGGAGAGCTCGGAGGGAACTAAAGGAGGGAAAGTGAAAATTTTGGGTTTTGGTACAATCGTGCTTGGTTTATTAAGAAAGTACACAGAAGAGAGGAGAGATCTTGCTAAGTCCAGAGAGGAAACATAAAAGAATTTGTATCGTAGTTACTGGAGATAATTCATAAACTTTGAGGTAAAATAATATTTGTGTTTAGATCAGAACCGTTTGATCATTATTATGCACGCATATTAAAAGAACATGTGCATCATCTAGGGTCAGATCTAAACAACAATATTATGTTACCTCAGAGAATAGAGGACTACCTATCCACATCCTCTTAAATGAAGCCATCAGGACCATTCATTACCTATCAGACGACTTGAGCTTGATATTTACAAATTAGTTATGTATGTACACCAAATAATATGAAAAAAATTCAATACAAATGTTTTTAAATTATTTACATTTTCTATGGCCAAACCATATTTATAGTTGTAGGTTTTATAGAAATCCATCATTATTTGCCCTTCAAATTTAGCAAATATTCGTGGACCGTTCATTTTTACATGAACGATCGACGGTCGATTTGTAATGAAATGATTTCAAAATTTTTTTTAAGTGATCTAAGAAAAATATTGAAGGTAACCAACACAGAAGTTATGAAGTTTAATTATATCTGAGCTTCGATCCGACGTGAAGTGTGTATAGCCCTTCGATGTTTCAATATCCTGTCGACTCGATGGAGAGGTAAATAAAATTATTTTTTTGTCAAACTTTGATACAAGAAAATAAATGCAGTCCTCTTTAATTTCAACGGTTCCGATCGACCAGCGGACGACATATTTTCGTGCGCCTTCATTAACTCCTAAAGCAAGAGTATATGTCTTATGAAACATAAACTCTAGTTTGTGAGTTAATGAAGGCGCACGGAAATATGTCATCCGCTTGTCGATCGGAACCGTTGAAATTAAAGAGCACTGCATTTATTTCATGTATCAAAGTTTGACAAAAAAATATTTTTATTTACCTCTCCATCGAGTCGACAGAATATCGTAACATCGAAGGGCTATAAATACTTCATATTGGATCGAAGCTCGGACGTAACAAACGTGCAAAAATTTTATGCTGGTTACGTTCAATGTTTTTCCTTGATCATTTCAAAAAAAATTGGAATCATTTCATTTCACATCGATCGACGATCGCTCACTTGAAAATGAACGGTCCGCAAATATTTGCTAAATTCGAAGGGGCAAATAATGATGAAAGTCTATAAAATTGATAATTATAAGTATGGTTTGGCCATAGAAGATGTAAAAAAAAATTAAAACTTTTTTTTGAATTTTTTTCATAATATTTGTTGTACATGCATCACATAAATAGTAAATATCAAGTTCCGAGTCGTCCGATAAGCAATGAAGGGTCCTGATGTCTTCACTTGGATGATTTTGTTAGCAGAGCATTTTTTATCTTGTGCAGCACACTGATATATAATTTAAAGAGCGTCCAATATATTTAACAAACTTCTTGAAGTTAAAACTGCTCTGTTAAAATCAGTACTTACCCAATTTTTTTTTGTTCCCCTATTGCATCCAGAGAGATGCCTGTCTGAAAAATTCATCTTTTCTCCTTAGCTGGATTTTTCTCTTCTTACAGCCTTTCGTTTCCCTCTAAAACCAATTCGTTTCCCTCCATAACCAATTCGTTTCCCTCTAAAACCAATTCTTACCACCTTTCTCTTAGCTGGATTTTTGATTCACTATCTCACTCTCACTCTCTCTCTCTCTCTCTCTCTCCTCAACTCCTCCCGCCTTTTCCTCCGCCAAACCCAAAAATCTGTCAGCCGCTGCGATTGAAGAAACACTGCTCCCAAGGTTGATCTTTGGGTGGATCAAACTAACAATCAAGTCTGACTATGCCAAGGTTTATTTTTGTAGTTTTTTTAGTTGTATACCGGTGTTTGATGTGCACACAAGGTGTTTGATGAAATGACTAAATTGGAACAAATTGAGATCGCACCATGCTGGTGGGTAACAAATCAAAGTTTGTGTGACCTGTGAAGAAATTTGTGCAATTGTTGTTGATTTCTTATTTTTCTTTACTTAATGGGGACTATGGTTATATATAGGATGGGATTGATCTTGAGAAGGCATCAGAAAAGAGACCTAGAGCAAATCTGACATAGGAATGCTTTTTTTTTAATTTCAAGTGAGAAGAGCACCTCAAACTGGGGTATCTCTTCAAGTTTGAGAATTCTTCTGACTCCTCACGGAGGCACGGTGTGGTGGCACGCGCATAGTGATTTTAACCGTACCACGGTTCATGGTGCGATTGTTATCTACCCGAAGCTCAAAACCACCTACCCCTTTGCTAAGCCAGATGGAGAATTCATCCTAATTCTAGGAGAGTGGTGGAATCAGGATGTAACACAAGTGTATGAAACTGCGGTTTTGACGGGAGGTGATCCTGCATCATCTGATGCTAACACCATCAACAGCCAGCCTGGTGACTTCGCACCATGCTCAGCGAATGGTAACTGTTTCATTTCTAGCCCCTGCTTTTGCTGCTACCCTTTACTAGACCTTTGTTGTAAGTTCTTCTTGTTAATTAAACTCCATTTAATTAATTCTTTGTTTTCAGATGCAGATTCAAATATCATATGTTTTGTTGGTGTTATATTGTTTCTTTCTTATTTCAGTACTGCTTTTGAGTTGTACAAATTCATGCACTTAAGCACCATATAATTAACTAACTTTTGATCTCCACAAGTTAATTTGATTAGTTCAGATGAAAAGTAAGTAATTACTTGGAAGCATGCATCTGTAGTTCGCATTAAATGTTCAAGATGTTCAACTGGGTTGATATAGACATGCAATGCATGGTCAGTTCATATAAAATTAGAAATCTCTAACAAACAAAAAGTGTAACTAAGAAGTTGATATCTCCATTTCAACTTTCACCTAATTCTGACACTGACAGTTTGTAAATTACAATTTGTTTGCTTAACCTTCGAATCAGAATCTAACTATTTGTTTGCTATTATACATGATTAATTAATAACATTATGTTACATGCATGAAATTAACAGATTCAAGAAGCATGGGACACCAGGCTTTGCAACAACACGAAGAACATCCTGACTGTTAATGGGTCGTACCCGGGCCCCACCCTTTATGCTCACGGAGGTGACACCATCTTTTTCACAGTCATCAACAATGGAAATAAGAACATCACCCTTCACTGGATTTTCTGCATGGCTAAAGTTCTTATTTTTGTGCTTTATTTTTAGGTGACGCTCCTAACAAGAAATATTAAAGCTGCTAAGTGATTTGCTTGAAAAACTTCCTTTAATTTATATTGGGGGAATAAAGGTTTTTCTCTTTGAATACTACAAACCAAATACCCCAAAGGATTTTCTGCATGGCTTTCAGCACTGGAAGTTTCAAAAGATTATATGTTGATTCAGAAGAATTATCTGATTCATCTCAACAAGCTATATTTAAGGTTAGTCTTTTTTTATTTTATATCTATCATATTACGAGTTTCAATTAGCAATTAGATAAACTGTATCACGTTTGGTGATGAAAATCCTTCATTTGAGATTGCACTGAAATTCTCTTTCTTTAGTGTATGTAATATCTGTTGACGGGCTTTTGGTTATGTTGTCTCATAAAATTTTGGTTATGCTGTCTCATTCCAATCATCTATGCATCCTTTGGTAGACTCTCAGCATGCCACTTCTATCACCTGTCCATTATATGTATGACTCTCAACAACCAAAAAGCATAATAATTATCTATTAAGCACTGTGTCCAAGGATTGCTGCAACTAGAATACAATTGGTCAGGTCTAGTTCCATGTCCATCTATTTGTCCGTTGCCTTCTTTTTTTTTTTTGAGTTTTTATCACTTAGGTTGTGCATTCATATCAGGTTCTTGTCAGAAAGAACAAAAATGATTTAAATTGGTAGAATATGGGCTTTGGTATTGCTAATTATACTGGCCTGTACTGTTCTGTTTGCGGCATTGTAATATTTACTTCTATGAATGGGAACAATTTGTTCAGATACGTTCTTGATGCATTTTCTGATGGGTTACGGCTCCTTAAGCTCTGCAATGTGGACAAACTCACGCTCAAATTTTATGAACAAGACATTGTCAATGCTTTGAGAAATGTATGTTAGTAGCATGTCTATAGTAAATACTCTAAATTGCACCCACCCCCCCCCCCCCCCCCCCCCCCCCCCCCCCCCCCCCCCCCGACACACACACACATCCATTTATCTTTTATCTGTACACAATGACAAAGTAAATAGTGCTCTTTCATTTCTTATTGCATTTGAAAATTAACAAGAGAAGGTCCATTTGATTTTTCTTTTTGCAGTGTCATGCGTCATATTTTGATGCATTGTAGTATTTAATCTATACACAGTAGTACTTGTCTTGAAGTTGTTGTATAATTCTACAAATTCTACAAATTTTTGAAGTTGTTTATTTTAATTATTTTTACAGTAATTGTTGTACTTATTTTGACCAGTGAAATAAGTAAATGAGAAAAACGGAACCCAATCATCAATTATGAATTATGATTTAATTTGCAACAATTTTGACTTCTTAATGTGAATACAAGTGAGGAAGCTTCAGATCGAGTCCTCATCAGTCATCACCAATATTTCAAAGTCAAAAGTGTTTAACTTCTTTTTCATTTTATTTATTTTCTATAGATACTTTCAAGGTTCTGATCAATTACTAATTAAGACAATAGAAGATTGTTATACCATGGTGGGTTACAGGCCGTCAAAGTCCCCAAATGTCCGTATAGAGTATAATTAAGCATAATTAAGCATATTTAATCTGTTCATCACCAATATTTTGACTTCTTAATGTGAATACAATAGAGTATAATTAAGCATATCTGTTCCTTATAGCTACAGGCCGTCAAATGTCCCCAAAATGTACACTCAGTTAGAGTATACCTGATAAACATCACTGCACCTAATTTTCCATTTATAGGAAATTTTAAAGGGTTTTAAACAATTTTTGAAATCTCAGTCAGCAGAAAAAAAACCATAGAAGGAAAAATCGGTATCGGAATCGGGATCGGCACCGAGCGATCCCGATCCGGATCGGCACCGAGCGATCCCGATCCGGATCGGAAAAATCGGTCGGGATCGGCCGAATCGGATCGGAAAAATCGGACTTTTTTTGGCAAAAGCTTGTTTTACACTAAAAAAATAGAAAAAAATTGATAAAAAAATTTAGAAAAATTATTACAATCAAATAATCTACTAATATAATATAATACAAGCATTACAACTAAATGGATATATAGAAATGAGTTGAAATGGACATATAGAAATGGATATATAGAAATGAGTTATAGTTTTAACCAAGAAAGACTGTGTGGTGTGGTGGAGTTGTGTTTGGCTTCAATGGTGAAGGGCGCGAGTTCGAATCACACTGACTGCAAAAAAAATTTTGAGTTTGGTTAATTAGCGTTTCGTCCGTTTCGGTGGAATGGGTATATTTCGGTCAGAAATGGACGAAATTTGGCTGAAATTATACCGGAACGACCGAAATATGACCGAAATGGTGCCGGAACGGTCGAAATTTGACGAAATCTTCAATAACCGCGTAAATCGGCCTAAAATCGGATCGGTACCGTCCGATCCCGCTCCGGAACGGCCGATTCCGCTCCGGAACGGCCGATTTTGCCTTCTATGAAAAAAACATTGCACTGCTGTTATGCTAGCATATGAATTGCCCTTAACAAATTGGTGAACCAAAAATAGCTCTCGACTTCTATAATTTTTGAAACTTTTTGAGAATGTTGTATGTGAGATTACCATAATTTTCATATAAAGAAATAAAATTTCCATGTAGCCAATCGGTCAGAATAATTCTCCAAAGTCTGACTGACCAAAAGGGCAAAACTGCACTGTGCAATATGCTGGTACTAGAATCGAGTCTCACAAAAATACAAACTCAACCAGTTCTGATGCATATCAATTTTTACTGATTTTTGTGCATATAAGTCAGGATATAACATACATTATAAGATAAAGAAACCAAAAATCCATGTAGCCAATTGATTAGAACAATTCTCCAAAGTTTGGTAGTTGGAAGAGGATAAAGCTGTCACATGCGTACAAAGTCATATAAATACATACATACGTGTGCACTCAAATGTGTCTTAAAATACATAATAAATGCACTGACACAAATTAGAACATCATAACATAAATAAAACTTAAGATTTGAATTAAGACAATAAAGAAGAAACCCATAGCATGAATGCCACTGTGCTATGACACAAAAACTTGTCTTCAACCGAATCCACACCAGTCCAGGCACACATGCACTTCAATTGCAACATACAAACAATGTTTACCAACTCAATTGAACAAGGAACATAGTGAAGCAGCCAAAATCAGCAACTTGGCCACTATCAGCAATGAAATTGACAGGTCAAGATGCCCAATCATGCAGATTGGTTCAGTTGCAGTGCAACAAGGTTACTAGTAATAATATAAATGTTGAATTGGTTTTAAGTCAAAATATTACTTGCGTGGTTATGAATTACCTTTTTTTTTTGAGAAATTTATTTATATGCCCATCATAACTTGATTAATTAGATATTTTCCCGTCAAAACTTCAAATTAGTGTTTCCCCATCTAAATATAAATATATTATAAATTTACCCATTTTTCAATTAAATCAATTCAAAGGGATTTATTTATTTATTTAGACAATTCAAAAGGAGATTTAAAATATACACAAATGTTGCTGTCTTCAGGAACTAGAACATTTCCAACGGCCAGCGCATGGAAATAGTATGTCTACCATAAAATAATATAAACTGAATCAGTAAAACATTTCCATGTGTATTTGTCCCAGTATTTCCATGAACATTCACTATAAAAAATTATAATCAGAATGAACAAAATATTTTCAACGGCCGCCCATGGAAATAATATGTCCAGCCATAAAATAATATAAACTGAATCAGTAAAACATTTCCATGCGCATTTGTCTCAGTATTTCCATGAGCCTTCACTATAAAATATTATTATCAGAATGAACAAAACATTTCCAACGGCCAGCCCATGGAAAAAGTATGTCCATGCATAAAATAATATAAACTGGAGCTGTAAAACATTTCCATGCGCATTTGTCCCAGTATTTCCATGAGCCTTCACTATAAAATATTATAATCAGAATGAACAAAACATTTCCAACGGCCAGCCCATGGAAAAACTCTGTCCAGTTTGTTCAGACTTATTTCCATGCGCAAGTGGTTGATTATTTCCATGGGCCTTCAATAAAATATTATTTTTGGTCTGTTTGGCGGGTCGCGGGTCATGCAAAACTTTTTTCAAGGGCGAAACTGGTACATTTCCATGGGCAAGCAGGGAATATTTCCATGCGTAACTTTTTCCATGGGCTGCCCTTTGGAAATAGTTTATGGTGTCAGAAAAGTTTATTTATTTCCATGAGCCGTTCACACACTTGAAAATGCGTTTTACTACCGTTGGTAAAAACGGAGATTCTAGTAGTGATCTGATATCCGATCTGTATCCGTATCCGTTTAATATCTGTTTATTTTTAATTATGCAAATTATATTCATATCCGTTTATTTTTAATTATGCAAATTATATTCATATCCGTTTATTTTTAATTATCCGAATTATATTCCATTGGAGCACATATTAGATTTTGGATGCCTCGTTGCCTCCATCAATCTTTAATTTCTTGCCAGTTCAAAGAGGTAAACACTGAAAGAATGTAAAGCAAACTAATTTTTCAAAATTCTTTTCCTTGCCAATTCATCCGGCTCACCTATAGAGACAATATTTTGAAGATTCTAATATTTTGTTGACAATAATCCTCTGTCAAAATAGCATGCTATTATTGTATTTTGTTATTCCTATACATGATTTCCAACGAGCACATTATAATATGAACGTGCAAAGGAAGCCGGTCGTTATCGAACAATTTCATGGCTCTTCAAAGACTAATAAAGAAGAAATTAAAGCATTTATTAGTATGAAAATATTGTCAATTATGAGTTTTTTTTTCTATCAGTGTTCCGAAATGAAATTCCTTGATGACATATAAAATATTATTAAGAGCCTAATTATCATGTTGCTGACTAAATGAAATTTTACTAACAATTACACAATATTACTAATTCTTATATAAATATAAGTAATCAGTTGGATAAAGCATCTCTAATCTAGCTAATAAGCGATATGTATTAGAATTTTATTATTCTGAGAACACAAAAATGTACATATATATATGATGTTTGAAAGTATAGGGAATTAATATTATACAAGCGCTCCTGATGTGTGGTTGCCATATTGTTTCAAAATGGTACGAGTTATTGCCATATTCCTTCAAAATGATTATCCACGTCCATAGAATATTTTTTGCAGGTTTGAACATCAAATCGATCGTCATAAATTTCGAGTTTGACGTGAACAAAAGATTTATCGAGGCAACGAGGCACGCAAAATCTTTTATGTGTTCACATGGATATATTTTCATACTATTATTTTTATTTAAAATTGAAACGTAGAACTTAGCTGGCAATATTTTTGAGAAACAATAAGCTGCAAAGATTAGAAACAACGCGGATAACACAAGAAATGTCAACTGTATTACGCGTTGCTAAATAGAATTGGCATTAAGCCACTTATGATGCATTGTTATATATAGAGAGAGAGGAGGGTTCAAATGCATCATGATTTTGTGCTCCAATATGTTCATAATAAATATGTTTTCAAACTTTGAACAGTTGATCTGAACCGCTCAACATGATCTTCATAATAAAATATGTTTGGAGACCAAATTTCTTATTTTTTAGAATTTTTTAATATTTTTTAGATATGTAAAAAATCACTGTTTTAAGGAGATTCTGGACCATCCGAAAAAGTATATTGTACCTTTGTAAAAAAATTCTAAAAATATTAAATTTGGTTTCCAAGAATATTTATTATGAAGATCATGCTGAGCGGTTCGGATCGATTGTTCGGACTTTAAAAATAGAGATAAAGATGTGGAGCATATTGGAGCACAAAATCATGGTACATTTGAATCCTCCTCATATATATATATATATATATATATATATATATATATATATATATATATGAATCTGGCTAATATGCTATGCATATATAAGGGCCCCTCCGTGCTACGGTTTACTTTTTGAGTTTTCAAAATCCTAACGGTCGATCCGAACCGTTCAACATGATCTCCATATGAATATGTACTTGCAAACCAAATTTTACATTTTTTAGAATTTTTTTACTATTTATTAAGCCACTTTGAAAATCGCTGATCCAATGGTCCAGCAGATTTTACTGTTGTGTACAAATTAGTATTTTTTCAAAGTGGCTTAATAAATAGTAAAAAAATTCTAAAAAATGTAAAATTTGGTTTGCAAGTACATATTCATATGGAGATCATGTTGAACGGTTCGGATCGACCGTTAGGATTTTGAAAACTCAAAAAGTGAGCCGTAGCACAGAGGGCCCTTATATATGCGTAGCACCGTAGCACTGTCCATATATATATATATATATATATATAATCTGGCTAATATGCTACGCGTATATAAGGGCCCCTCCGTGCTACGGCTCAATTTTTGAGTTTTCAAAATCTTAACGGTCGATCTGAACCGTTCAACATGATCTCCATATGAATATGTACTTGCAAACCAAGTTTTACATTTTTAGAATTTTTTTACTATTTATTAAGCCACTTCGAAAATCGCTGATCCAATGGTCCAGAAAAGTTTAATGTTGTGTACAAATTAGTGTTTTTTCAAAGTGGCTTAATAAATAGTAAAAAAATTCTAAAAAATGTAAAATTTGGTTTGCAAGTACATATTCATATGGAGATCATGTTGAACGGTTCGGATCGACCGTTAGAATTTTGAAAACTCAAAAAGTGAGCCGTAGCACCGAGGGCCCTTATATACGCATAGCACCATAGCACTGTCCTATATATATATATATATATATATATATATATATATATGAGATAGGCTATGGTGAGTTGTGAAGTAAAATGTCGTTTTACTTCACGCCATATTTTTATTTTAAAAATCCAAACAACTGATCCGAACCGTTTAACTTTTTCTAAATATTGAAATGTGCTTGGAGACTAAATTTTACATTTTTTGAAATTTTTTACTATTTATTAAGCCACTTTGAAATCGCTGATCCACTGTGAACAGTAAAAAACAGTAAAATTTAACCCCTAAACCCATTCTCTTTCTCTCTTTCCCTATTCTCTTCCCCTCAATCTCTTCTCCTTCTCCTCTTCTCCTTTCCCCGAAATCAAGTTCCCATATCTTGCCGCCGATCGCCATCACCGCTGCACCTACGCCTCCACTCATTGAAGCCGCCGCCTCACTCCCTCTCCGCGCCTCTGCCCTAATACGGACCGTACCGGGTCCGTATCCGGCGGCCTCTCGAGTCTCCTTCAAATTTGGTTTTTCTAAACCCTATTTCAATTTCAAAATTTAAAAATCATTTTTGCATTTGTTTGACTTAATCTCTGTTGCATTAATTTAGGTAATTAGGTTTGTTTCGCAAAAATCACAAAAATCACAAAAAAATTAGGTTTCTGTCAGTTTTCCCAATTTTTACCAGTATAATACGGTCTGTATTGACCCAATACGGTCCGTAATAGTTTACCAGAACCAGCACTTAGCATTTTTAGAAACACCTTTTGATACGGTCCGTATTAAGTCCTGTACTTGGTCAATTCTCACCAGCTAACCAGTCCGTATTAAGACCGTATTGACCGATATGGTCCGTAACAGAGACCTAAATTTTGAGCAAATGGCTCCGAAAATGAAAAATATTTTAGGGGCAGTTACAAGGAGTGCCAAGAAAGCCCTCGGAAGTGCCGGCCTGAGTAGTTCACCGCAGAGCTCCTCTAGCCGATCCTCCCGGTCCTCCGGCTCGCAACCACAATCCTCCAACCGTTCGTCTTCTCATTCCGACGCACAGCAGTCGGTCAGAGACACACCAGTCTCAGATGCGGACTATAACCCGGAAGAGTTCAACCCTCGGGATTTTGGTCTCGAAGAAGAGAACTCTGATGAGTCGATGGAGGATGCAACTGAATACACACCCTTCATCCAGCATGCCAAATGCCAACGAATTTACGAATTGATGAAGACAAAGGAGATCATGCATCACAAATCCATCGATACAAACACCCTTGGGCAACTGGGCCTCCTTGCACAACTCGAGCAACTCACCAATCGCATTAACATCTGGCGATTCATCAACCTCATCAAAGGAGTAAAAACCTACAAATTACTCACAAGAGAGTTCCTTGCAACTTTTGCCTATGACGGCGACTCCATCACCTTCCAGATGTTGAACACATTCTACACGGTCACAATGGATGATTTATGTGCCATCTTTGACCTTCCTAAGGATGGCACCACCGATCTCCCTGATTGCCGAGATTTCTGGTACAGCATCACGGACGACAATCAGAACAAAACTCGACCGGCAAGCAGGATCATCCACCCCCAAATTCGCCTCTTGCATGTAATCCTCGCCAATTCTATTTTCGCGAGAGGCGAATCTGCATCCAAAGTAACTCTCCCCGAACTATACCTCCTCAAATGCATGATCGAGCCAACGCCGGTGCGACCCCACCTCGGCCATCTCTTTTGCAAGCACATCCATGAAGCCGCACATGCCAAGAAAATAGGCGGCAACACCTCCATCAGATTTGTGGCCACGATCTTGGCCAACCACCTTGCTCTGCAGATCGATCATCTTAAAGAGGCAAGCGGGCTCACACAACTCGACATGTCTTGCCTCCAAGCCATGAAGTTTGTCACCGGCCACTATCCAGGTCCTTACTTCTACAATTCACCGAAGGGAATCCTCCAATTCCCCTTCCGACATCTCAATCTCCACAGTATGGCCTCCTGGAAGATGGCACGACCCGCGAGCCCAACTTATGAGCCCCCTCAAGATTACATTGATGTAATCGAAAGCCAAGCCGCAATGCAAAATCAGGCTAACATCAACCGACAGCAGAGAGGAGAGGAGGAGCTCCCTTTTGATACATATAGGGAGGCAGGCACATCGGCAGCTAGAGCCGGATCTTCAGGGGCGGCACCATCTGATGCCCCTACAGCTGAGCTTGATCAGTTCGTTCAAATGGTAGATTGGATGAATTCGAACCTCAATGAGCTCACCTTGACAACGGGAGAGACTACCCAACAAATGGAACAGAATAGCTCATCACTTCGCCAAGAGGTTGGCGAAATCCGAAACAGCATGGAGGAGGTCTGGAGGAGTGTTGACGAGAGCAGGCGCGAGATCCAGCAGACGCGCTACATGGCACAGCAGTATTATCAGTACGCTCTCGACTCCGGATTCGAGTACCAGCCACCACCATATGGACTCTTCGACCCGTCATTCTACGAGGAGATCCATCGCCCACCACCACCTCCACCACCTCAAGATTGAGGTGCAGTGAGTTGTATCTTTCCTTCGGTCTTTTTACTTTATTACTTCCTTTATTTTTATCTCTCGAGCATTGGGGACAATGCTCAATTTTATTCGGGGGGTAGGAGGTAAATTGACCATGTATCTTTAAAAAATTTCGCATTTTAAAATTCTTAGGTGCTAGTAGTTTTACTCAATTTTTGACTAGGGTTGGAGGCTTTACCGAAAATCCTAGGATGATTAGATTGAGTTTTTTAGCTAGCTTGCATTTTTATTTTAATTCTAGGAATAGGTTAATCAAATAGGAATTGTTTTTAAATTGAATTAGGCTAAGGTTTAGACAATTGACCATGATACCAAAAATTCAGAATTTTTAAATTATTTGTAATCTTGAAGTGAACAATTAATTGCTAACCATGAGAGTTGACCAAAATTGCAAACCCTAGAATTTTTATTTATTGAGTAATTTATTTTTGCAAATTCTTTTTAAATTTGATAGTGTTTTAGAATACCCATTTATTATAAATAGACCCCTAGTGAAACTATGCAATAATTCCTTGTATGAATGAATACTTGGAATTGTGTGTAATCATAGTGCTTGTGACACAAAAATATTTTATTTTTCAGAAAAAACGAAAAATACAAAAAAAAATCAGAAATGAGAAAAATCCAAAAAAATAGAAAAATCAGAAAAAGAAAAAAAAATAGAATAAAAGATGGAGGATTAAAAGAGTACGGGTGCCTACGCAAGACTGGTTACCAATAGGCTCGAGAAAACCTCCCAAATTTTAAATTCTTGTATATATTTAATTTTTCAAAAAATAGTCACAAGTACCAACACACTTAGTTGTCATACTTTCCTCCAATCAATTGGGGAGGAAAATCAAATTTATATCATTAGAATTCCTATTGATTGGAAGGGATCCATTTATAATCAAAGGGGAAATTAATACTCTCAATTTTAAGGATATTTGTGAAATAGATTGTTCAATAATAATTTTTCTAGGGTAAGCACAATGAGGTCAATCATGGGGTGAATAAATTATTCAAGGGATCATGAATATTTTTAAATTTCTAGATTTTTATTGTCATGCCAATTGTACCAAACCTAAGCCCTAATTTTAATTTTAAAACAAATCCTTGAGATTGTATGGTTTAACCTAGACCGGATCTTTGACCAGCTGGGATGTCGTTGCTTGAGGACAAGCAACAATTCAAGTTGGGAGGCGTGATCAGAGTCAAAATAATGATGATTTACGTAGGGTTTTGGCTTAGGTTTTACATATTTTCTCACACTTATGTTTAATTAATTAGAGAAAAAGGCTACTGTCACCCTTCTTTATGTTTTATTGCAGAAAACAGGTTTTGGGACTATTTTACACCAAATGGAGTTAGAATCGGGTCAATCGGATCAGCGACGCTCATCGACTAAGCCTCTGTTACGGCCAGTATTGCCTAATACGGACCAGGCCTAGCACAGACCAGGAGATAGCGCTGGGAGCAATAAACCCTAACCCTCAAGGTCCTAATACGGACCGTATCACTTGATACGGTCCGTATCCGAAGGCGACCCTTGGGAATAACTGCCGACAGCTGTTTCCAGATCAGTTTCTTAGCCCCTACTCAACCTCCAGACGTCCCTCCACTCCTATATAAGGCCCCTGAGCAGAAGGAATAGTTATCTTTGTAATTAGGGTTAGATTTGATTAAAGTGAGAAGAGAGGAGTGCTTGTAACAATGCCGTTTCGCGGCTAAGTTCCTTTTCTTAGGGCTAGACAGTAAACCTTGTTACTCTTGATGTTTTGATATATATATTTCTGTTGATTATGGTTTCTTGTTGTTGTACTAAAATGCTTTTGTGATTTACTATCTCTTCATCTAATTTCAATGATCTAGTTTGAGTCCGTTAGGGTAGTGACAGTACTTTAATGGTAAGAGAAACTATTTGTATGAATTAGCCTCGTTGAGATCTATTAGGTTTATGTGAAGAAAATCTTAACGGGGAAACCATAAACCAGACCAACAAAATGCGTACCAAATTCCATCACATGCGTAAAGTAAATCGCAGTGATCTGTGTAGTAATTTGGGGTATTTGAGAGATCAGACATTTGCGTAAGGTAAATCGCAGTGTTCTATGTAGAATCTCGGTGAAAGATCTGTCATTCTTGCGTAATATAAATCGCAGTGACCTATGTGGTCAAGACGGATTGAGTGGCAATGGTGTCCCGAAACCCTAGGAATCCTCATCTCTATCTTTATTTTAATTACTTTTAATTGTTTTCTAATTTACATTTATCACAACAACATCTCTCAATTTTCAGATTTCGTCTTGCCTTTCGAAAGATTGCGATTCGATCGCTCAAAGCACTGAACCAATATTCCCTGTGGATCGACCTCGAACATACTACTCGATAGGATTGTGCGCTTGCAGTCCGAACCGATAGCATTTCTGAGTTTATAAATATTAAAAGAAACATTGCTCTCTTTTTAGTGATCAGTTTTCAAAATCCTAACGGTCGATCTGAACCGTTCAACATGATCTCCATATGAATATGTACTTGCAAACCAAATTTTACATTTTTTAGAATTTTTTTACTATTTATTAAGCCACTTTGAAAATTGCTGATCCAATGGTCCAGAAGATTTTACTGTTGTGTACAAATTACTGTTTTTTCAAAGTGGCTTAATAAATAGTAAAACAATTCTAAAAAATGTAAAATTTGGTTTGCAAATACATATTCATATGGAGATTATGTTGAACGGTTCGGATCGACCGTTAGGATTTTTAAAACTCAAAAAGTGAGCCGTAGCATGGAGGGGCTCTATGCGACGTATAGCACCGTAGCACTGTCCCTATATATATATATCTATATATATATATATCTATGAGTGAGGCTACGGTACTATGCATAACATGGTTTGGTCCGTGCTACGGCTCAATATTTGAATTTTCAAAATCTTATCGGTCAATCCGAACCGTTCAACATGATTATAAAATGAATATGTACTTGCAAACCAAATTTTACATTTTTTCGAACTTTTTTACTATTTTTGTAGATAGGTAGAAAATCACTTGATTTGACAATTCTGGACCATCCAAAAACAGTGATTTTCTACCTATCTAAAAAAATAGTAAAAAAATTCAAAAAAATGTAAAATTTGGTTTACAAGTACATATTCATTTTATAATCATGTTGAGAGGTTCAGATCGACCGTTAGGATTTTGAAAACTCAAATATTGAGCCGTAGCACAGCTCAATTCGTGCTATGCGTAGCACCGTAGCCTCACTCTATATATATATATATATATAGAGAGGAGGGATCTAGTTACCACAATTTGGAGTTACAACAAAGTTACCACAACCATTTTCTACATTTTCAAAGTCCAAATCGTCGATCCAAACCGTTCAACATGAACTCCACAATAAAATGTGCTTGCAGATCAAATTTTACATTTTTTTGAATTTTTTTACTATTTATTAAATATTTTACAAAAACTAGTCAAATTCAGACCATTGAATTTTGTACTCATCTTAATAAATAGTAAACAAATTAAAAAAAATGTAAAATTGATTTGGAAGCACATTTTATTGTGGAGATCATGTTGAACGGTTTGGATCGACGATTTGAAATTTGAAAATATAAAAATGGTTGTAGTAACTTTGTTGTAACTCAAAATTGTGGTAACTAGATCCCTCCTCATATATATATAACACATCAGGAGCCCTTGTATAAAATTCCCTATTTAGATACTATGAAACATACATTTTTTCATTCTCATTATATAAAATCTTTATCCAGCTAATTATTGCTTAATTACTAGCTTGATTACAGATGCTTTATCCAGCTAATTATTTAAATTTTTTATAAATGTTTACTTAATTGTTTATTAGTTTTTGAAGAGTCATGTAATTGTTCAATAAGTACCGGGCCAACTTCGTGCTTTCAAATATAATATGCTCGTTGATCGGGAATCATCAATATAACAGATATAGCATAATACACCCTAATTTAACTGAGAATTAATTATTGTCAAACGTATACATCAAAACGCCGCCCTGGATTTTGAGTTTTAGTGGAGATTTATCGGTTCTGACCGACTTTGCCCCTTCTGAATTTTTTTTTGCCCTCCTCTGGACGTTTAATTTGTAATTCGAGTTAAATTTAGGGTTAAAATTGAAATAAATATGTTGAATTTTGATTGGTAATTAGAATTATAAGTCAGAGCATTAGAAATTACAAGTCAAAGCATTGGAAAGTATAAGTTAAAGCATTGTTTTTTATCGAGTACCCAATTGGTTAATAGATTTAAACCCGATTACGTATTTAAACCCGATTTGAAATTTTTTTTGCCCCCCTTGACGAAAATCCTGAATCCGCCCCTGTATATATAAGGGCAAGGAAATGAGTTTTGAAAATTTAGTTTGCTTTACTTTGTTCAGTATTTTCCTCTTTTGAACTGGCAAGGAAAAGAGTTTGACGTAAACAAAAGATTGATTGAGGCAACGAGGCACGAAATATATATATAATATGTGTTCAAACTGTTAACTTGTTTTAAAATTAAAAGGTAGAAGAGAACTTAGCTGGCAATGAGCTGCAAAAATTATAAAAGATGTGAATAACACAAGAAATTAATGTCGATGGAATTACGTGTTGCATGCCTTGAGAGAAATGTCGTAGTTAATTAATAAGAAATGGCATTAAGTCACTAGGGTGATGCTTTATTATGTTTTATTTATATGTATGAAGAGCTGGGTTCAAATGCACCAACAATTTACTCGGTCTATGCGATTAAATAAAAGAAACACCACAATTAATTTGCCTTATCAAATTGCAGCATCAGTAAACCAAACTGCTTGTTCACCCAGACTTGCACACATCTTTAGGAATCGATCTGTGCATAATTTTTAGATAATTATATATTATTGTATTACTTTATATTGAATTTATAATTGTATCAATTAACACAATACATATATACATGCAGTGTGAGCAATTAACCTATATATTCTATGAAATTGATTAGCAATTTCAAACAACTGTCAAGTAGTAAAGAGAAATTAACTTCAACCTTAATTTCACAACTCATACATCCATGCAATTGATTAACAATTGCTTTTAATGCCACGACAACGAATTTGATTGGCTATTTTCGCCAACATGAGAGAGTGAAAGCGGAAATGAAAGCTTTCATTTGGTGAAATATTTCAAAATTTACAATTGCATTGCATCCTTGAAAAAGAAATTGAAAGTGACAGTGAGAAATTTTTTTTTGCCAGCGACGATTTTAAAATTGAAAATGAAAGCTGATGGAAATGCTCTAAACATAAAATAAAAATCTAGTTTTTTCTATTAACCATTTAGTAGAAAAAATAAACCGAGAATATTAAAGAAACTTAAAACAATATGCTCTACAATAGAAAGATTGGTAGCTTTGACATAATTTAGTAAATACAAAAACCATTAGAAGGAATGTTCCTAGTTAAATTTGTGTCTTATTTTTATTGTATTTAGAAACTTGAGCAATATTAGGTAACAAGGGAAATCAATATCATGCCAGATGCCAGACAAATAATTCTTTGGAGTCTAACGACAGGTGCACTGTGGTAACTTCTATCCTTGTTATTACTATTATTAGGAATACATTTCTTAAGTTTTTTTCAATTTGAAAAATTACACAAAAAAACATGTTATTTTATATTGTTCGTGAAAATTACATATAATGTGTCACTATTTTGATATATTTTCGTATATTTACACCAACACACTATATCAAATTATATGTATGTATTATATCCAAATAATATATTTTAAACCATGTCCGATTTTTTTTTTCTGTAACATAAAAAAGTTAAAAATCCAAATATAACATATCACTTTTCAAAAATAATAAATATCGGATCATGACACTACCGCTGGCATTGCCAGTGGGGTACAATTGGGCTCTTTGTTGTCAAGAATAAAATTTTATACAGTTAAGGGTCTTTTTGAAAAATTTCACTAGTTGTATATGCATCTAGTGCTTGAAGATCAAAATTATGTGTTTATATTCTATAGGTCATATCATAAGCCAATCCTGACAATTGACCATTAAATAATAATAATTAATAATAATAATAATAATATAATTTTTAAAAGCGAGTAGTTGAGCAACAATGTCCTTATGAATTTACTTAAAAAAAAAGTTCTTACAAAATAATCATCATGTTTTAGCCAAGAGTTAACAATTAGTATGTGTAAACAGATTATATCATATAAAATTTATGTTTCCTTTTTAATGTTTAGGTGAAAAATCAAAATGGTGTGATCAATTAAAAACGTTGCCTGAGAGCTCCATATATATAAATCCCTGTAACCAACAATCTTTAACAGCATCAAATCATTCTATATATTCAATAAATAAAGTCTTATATCTCTAAAAATTCTTTTGCTTCATATTCACAAATTAAAGTATTAAAGATATTTGAGAAAACCAATAAAGCTCAACACGACAACAGACTATTTTAGTCTTTTTCCAAATTAGTAAGGTAATTACTATAATTTTTGTATTCTCGACTGTTGTGTCTCCGAAATTTTTATTTATAACATAGTTCAAAAAAAAAAAAAAACAAATAACCATCATTTTTGAGAATTTCGATTTTCACTACGGCCACACCGGTATTCTGCGGACCCATTTCAGCGGGGCCGCAGAATGCTGATACGGACCCTTAAATGGGTCCGCATAACCATTTTGCGGACCCATTTTTTTTTTTTTTTCAAACTTTGAGATATCTCATTTAAATCAGATAGAAAAGATACGGTCATGTGGACTTTGATGGTCTTGGGTTATGTGGCGGGGCACGCAGAACAAAAAAAATATAAAAAAAACCAAAGAATTTGAGATATCTCATACAGAGATGCACGTGGTGTCTCAATAAAACACCCAAAAAAAAAAATGGGTCCGCACAATTATTATGCGGACCCATTTAAGGGTCCGCACCGGCATTCTGCGGCCCCGCTGAAATGGGTCCGCAGAATGCCGGTGCGGCAATGGTGAAATTCGAAATTCCCAGAAACGATGGTTAATTATTTGATTTTTTTTTTTTTTAACTATGTTATAAATAAAAATTTCGGGTTGTGTCTCATCAGTTCACTACGAAAATATCTCACTAATTGCGAAGACAAGTACTGAGGACATACCTAGAATAAATTTTTTTAAACCTCTTGTCAAAATACTTGATGATGCATTCATTCCTTCTTGAACTACTTGAATAGGAAGTAAGATGCAGTCCTGAGGCCTCTATAATGTTGTTCAATGCTACAAATTGCTCTAAAAAAATTAGTTTAATGCAAGAAATAATTCTAACCGAGAAGAGTCTATTTTGATTTTGTACAGTTAACTGTTCGTTAGTCTGAGAAGAACTGAATGAGAGCACGAAATATTCTCAAACACAGAGAAAATTGTTACCAGAAACAGTTTCAGTTGTAACACTGACAGATTGCCCGAAAGTCTCTCTCAGTTACCGAGATTGCAAGTACATTGTGCCCTGTTTATGTCCCAGTCCATAAAGTACTAAAGATTACCAAACAAGAGGCTTCATCAGAGAAGAACGGCTTGGTAGAGGGTGCGAGTGGAAAGGAGGTAGACTATAAGACTGAGGCCGAGCCTGATTTGTTCCCTATTGCTGCACATCATCTAAGACTTGCTTGGTTTATTCACAGAAGATGTATTCTCTGATCAATGGGACATCGCGTCGTTTCTATTGGATTGCTAGCTCGATCGGTAGCTCCTGTGCACATAGCACCTGGAGACATTAAATAATGTTCTTATCATTTATTTTATATTTTATTGACCTCCAAGTTCTTTGAAAATTGTCTTTAGTTGTTTTTCATTAATTAAACAAATAAATTTGTAATAAATTCACCGGGAAATTAATTGTTAGTATACCAGTATATGTGGTAATTGGTAAAGTAGACGATCGATATGCTGGAATTAAAATAGAGGAAGCAAAGATTATATGGTACCAGTGGTTTCTGTTTTTCTGTTTTTTTTAGTTGATTGAGGTTGCTCATAGTGTGAGCAGGTTTTTGTAAGTGTAAAGGACTAAAACATTCATCATTTTATGATAGAGGCGTGTCGCCTAAAATTTGATAGTTTCTATGCTTAACATTAATTAAATGAAAATAGCTTCTTTAAAAGAAATTGTAATCCCTTGTTAAATTTTGTCCTTTAAAGAGACCATATATATAATAATCTCAGCTGCCTTGCATAGAAAGGTTTCTTGTCGGACATCTCCTTATTTTTATGACTTTTATATAAATTAATTATCAGGCATCGCTACTAATTAATCAGGTAAAGTGGCTGAAATGAAGCAGTTGTATATATATAGTTTTAAAACATCACATACACAGTCCCTTTAATTACCCAAAGAAATACCGCCACCGCCTCCGCCTCCACAGGAGCTGCCAACGCCGCTCCTAGAATACGTCATGTTACCTCCACAAGTCTGTCTCTTCGTTTTGCTGCCACAGTTGAGTATCACAAACGTCAATTACGCACACCATGAAAAGGATTATGATGGCATGAGAAATTATGGGTTTGTGTGGATAATCATTTTGAAGGAATATGGCAATAACCCGTACCATTTTGAAACAATATGGCAACAACACATCAGCAGCGCTTGTATAATATTAATTCCCTATTTATATACTTTCAAACATATATGCGCAAAATGCCCCCCTTGGCCTATAATACCCCTTTCCTATATTCATCCACTCGGCAACCAAAAAACCACATCGAGTGCTGTATCATTTATCAACATAATCACCGGTTTATACAACATAATCACCTATATTCCTATCTAAAGGCTTTAGCCAGTTAGAAGTTCTTCATAACTGGAGGTCAAGAAGAATCTTTTGTTCCTCTCTCGCCATAAGGCCCATGCCCCAGCTGCTCACAGGACATTGGACAGCTCACGAATTCTCCTTGATGCACCTGGTTGCATTAAATCCTAGCTGTCTCGCGGAAATTAGGGCCACTTTGAAGACAAATATTGTAATGTGCGAAGAGACCGCGCCAGAAATGTCTTGCGTAGAGATAAGACTAGGGGTGTAAACGGTCGGATACGGATCAGATAATGATCAAATCATATCCTTATCCGTCATAATTTTTCGGATACGAATACGAATACGGATAGTCTCGGATACGAATACGGATCGGATATTAAACGGATACGGATACGGATCGGATATCAGACGGATATGAATATATTAATTTGGATAATTAAAAATAAATTACTAATGTACATTCTAATAAAAAAGAACAACCTAAATATAATTTTTTAATTCATAGATCTAATATTTTTCATAATAAGTTTGTTGGTTACAAAACATATATCATATTATCAAAATAATAGTCACTAATTATGTCATAGTGTTAAACTATTCATCAGAATATATATGTATATGCAGTTTAATTAATTATTAGTATGTATATGCAGTTTAATAAATCAATTTAAGAACAGGAGTATCTTCGTTGTGGTTCAGGGATATAAACGGTCAGATACATATAGTTACAGATAGTTAAAAATCAAACCGTATCCTTATCTGTTATAAATTTTCGGATACGGATACAGATACGGATACAGATAGTCTCGGATATGGATACAGATTGGATAATTTAAGTAATTTTCCAGATTCGGAACCAGACGAAATCAAATAATATCTGATCCGTTTACACCGCTAGACAAGACCACATAATATGGTTTGCAGTCTCTGGCATCCTGGTTGGACCATACATCCCCGAATATATTAAATAAACTTAAAACAATATTGGAACTATAATACAAAGATTGCTAGATTGACACAATATTGAAACTATAATACAAGATGCTAGATTTGACACAATATTGAAACTATAATACAAAGCTTCATATCCTGATCACCATCGAACCAAACCCAAAATTTATATCCATAGCATTAAAAAAAAATCAAATTAAAGAAATACCAACCTTTTTGCAGAAATTCTAAAATACCGGCTGAATTATATAGCAGTCGGATTTAACATTTTCATATATTATTAATCTGGAAGTGGTTAATTTATTTTATTTTTAGTGAAAACAACAAAATTATGTCTCGACCATGACTTGAATCCGGGTCTCTCGAGTGGGAGCCAAGAACAAAACCACCGATTTTTTAATTAATAGGAAAAACAAAAACAAATAATCGACAATAGTGAAAGATTTATGTAGATTTCGAAATATAAGAAAACCGTGATGGTTATAATGTCCGGCGGAACGTTATAAACCATAACGTCCAGATTAGCGGACTCAATTAAACTCCTAATTAACAAAACAACAAATAAGAAATTAAAAAAGCAAAAAGTATAAGGACGTTAATGTCTATCTAATTATGAGTTCTGGACGTTATAGATAGTAATGTGCGGTTTTTTTTGTTGTTGTTTTGTTAATTAGTGGTTTAATTGATTGCGCTAATTTGGACGTTATGGTTTATAACGTCCGGCAGAACAAAACCTCATCCAAAGTCAGTTGTAAACCGTCCGATCTGTGTTAAAATGTACACGGACGGTTTATATTATGGAGCTATTCAGAGTTATTAAGTTTTAAATATGTTGGCACAAATCTTAAAGCAAATCAAACAGTAAGGCCTGACTTTGGATGAGATTCTGTCCAAAGTCCTTTGGACAAAATCCAATTCCGGGACATTATGGTTTTCTTATATTTCGAAATATGTCAAATTCATTAACTATTGTTGATTTTTTTTTATGCTTTTTCTATTAATAAAAAATTCGGCACAAACCACCTAGACTACTACAACTTATAATGGATAATCTCGATTTCTATAAATTATATACATTAAAATCTAGTATTTTTTTTTTTTTAATTTACAACATTGATTCAAATTAAAACATACGAAATTTGTAATAAATGTAATATATAAAATTGAGATATTTTATAAAGTTATAGTAGTCTAGTTGATTTGTGCTCTTGAACGTGATGTTAACCTTGGATCTCTAGGATGGGAGCCAAGAGCACAAACCAAATGACTACTACAACTTTATGAAAAATCTCAATTTTTGTAATTAATATACATACATTAAAACTTCGTATTTTTAAATTGAAATAACATAATTTGATCAAGGTTGAAGAAATATAAAAATACGAGATTTTATTGTATATAATTTATAGAATTTCAGATTCTCCATAAAGTTGTAGAATTTCACAACCAAGAGCCCAAGACATAATTTTATTTTATTCACTAAAAATAAATTAATTGACCTTAAAATTGCTAGAAACAGGAATCAAATCCGAGATGTAAAATGGCAAGCACACTTCCACTACATTAAATATCAATATATAAAAGTATTAAATCCGACCGCTAAATAACCAGCGGGCAGAATAATCTAATACAGTTATTTTGAGTTAAGTAATTCTGCTCAGTTGACAAACAGAAAGCATCGAGTTTCTCTTATCAGTTAATAGAAAAATTAAACCGATAAAAATTCAATTTTAGATGGCAGATGAGGAAATTAAGACAATAAGTTATTTTTGACAGAGAGATCCGACTGCGCGGCAGATCAGGATCTCAGCTGCCTAAATTTTGGATCTGTATCCTCCCAGGTATTTGACTCAAGCAAATTGAAATGGACGGCACATATTTACTCTCAGCCGGTGCCTATTCAGAGATAGCGCAGGAAGCTAGTATTATTTGTGCTTTGAGATTCATACCAAGTTAAAAGAATGATCCTGGACCGTCCGTTTCAATTGTCCTGACTGTCAAGTTAAAAGAATGATCTTGAAAAAAACTGAAAAAAATTTCTTGTCCGACATCTGCTTATTTTTGACATTTATATAAATTAATAATTATCCGACATGGCTAAGATTACATGCTCAAGGGACTAGACAGATGTTATCTCAAAAGCAATTGTAATTTATAGTTGAAATATTACATACATGTACAGACACACAGTCCCTTTAATTACCCAAACACCGTCCCTTTAAATAAATAAAAGGCAGAGCACTACTTCACAGAATCAACACTCATTTACTGTACAATATTTAACAAGGAAAACAAATAGAACAATCCAACTTTACATAGCTATTGTAATAATTGAAGCAAAAAGAAATATGACACATATGTGTATTAACTGTAGATGTACATAGGTGTACCGGACCATGCTCATGGAGTGAATGTTTCCATTAATTCAAATAGTCAGACCAACGCCTCAACAGCCGCCACCACCACCGCCGCAACCGCCTCCACCGCCGCAACCCCCACCACCGCCTCCACCGCCGCAACCGCCTCCACCGCCGCAACCACCACCACCACCACCAACAACTCCGCCGCCACCGCAACCACTACCAGTGACTACACCGCCGCAACCACTGCTGTGCCGCCCCCAGTGTACATCATGGGACCTCCCCGTGGAGGCCGACCCTTGGGCTTGTCCCCACAGTTGAGTATTACAACGCCAATAACGCACACCATGAAGAGGATTATGACGGCATGAGAGATGATGGATTTGTGTGGAAAATCATTTTCAAGCAATATGGCAAGAGCGCGTACCATTTTTCTCCCTGCTTGTTGGTGTTCGGAATTAATACATACACATATGGAGGGCTTGTTTACTATTCCCTACATATATATATATATATAGGACAGTGCTACCGTGCTACGCGTAGCATAGAGCACTCCGTGCTACGGCTCACTTTTTAATTTTTCAAAATCCTAACGGTCGATCCGAACCGTTCAACATGATCTCCATATTATATGTACTTGCAAACCAAATTTTATATTTTTGGAATTTTTTACTATTTATTAAGCCACTTTGAAAAAACACTAATTTGTACACAACAGTAAAATCTGCTGGACCATTGGATCAGCGATTTTCAAAGTGGCTTAATAAATAGTAAAAAATTCTAAAAAATGTAAAATTTGGTTTGCAAGTACATATTATATGGAGATTATGTTGAACGGTTCGGATCGACTGTTAGGATTTGAAAACTCAAAAAATGAGCCGTAGCACGGAGAGGCTCTATGCTACGCGTAGCATATTAGCAAAATCCTATATATATATATATATATATATATATATATATATAGAATATAATATATATAATGTCATGCTAC